>CAOKZL010001191.1:600000-770673 GCA_948472985.1 Iguana delicatissima | reverse complement strand
ACAGTTTAGCTTTAATGGTTTCAAATTAATAAATTATAATTTAATTAAGTTTAGATAATTATGGTTTACGTCTGGCATATTCATTCCATAGTACCAGTTATTGTTAAGTTTACTCTGAGAGTTTTGCTTTCCTCTTGTCTGCATTATATGTTCACATACATGCCACTGTATGCTCAATTATAGATTTAGATTCCTTTGTAATTAAAAATATCATTCATCAAAGATAAGAAAAGTTGAGGATCGTGTTCAGAAAATCAATAGTTTTTAAATGTATGGAAATTTTGCAAGAGATGCTATATTAAACATGGGGCAATGTGGGGAAGAGCCTATTCTCTGCAGCATGCTTAAAATCAGCAACCAGACCATATTGGTGTTTATTTGTTTTATTTAGTTATCATACGACTTAACTTATGAGCTGACTTCAGGAGTATCCAAACTACTTGTTGCATAACTGATCTGTGCTACAACAGTTCTATGCCATTATTCATCTTGTGAGTGCAGATTGCCATGTCCACAATAAGCATAAAGGTCAGTCCCTGATTGAACAAAAGGCAATGAGGGTACCCTTTGAGGAGCTGACAGTGTAATTTACCACTGCTTTTGCTGGCCTCTTTGGGGCTATTAAGTTGTAGCAGTAAACATAGTCTACAATGAAAAAATTCCCAAAAGAAAGTATGTATGGAAACAGGAAATCATACCAAGTACCAATTCATATGCTACTTAAAGTCTCAGTTACTTCAATGAGATGTCTTTAGGATGGGCAGTCTCACATTGTAGTTTTTACAAGGTATCCCAAAGAATGCTAAGAGCTGGGTCTTTTGGAGAGTTTCCATGAAAGTTCAGTGAGAAAGGAGTGTGAGTTACTGTAACTGGCAGCTAGGAGAATTCCCTGGATTTTCCACTGCAAATGACACTGCTGAGGATGTTTAAGATCATTATTTCCTGCCATGGAATTGGCCAACAACAGACACTACAAATTCCATACTTCCAAGCAAGAAATGATGGCCAGGAGCTGGATTTGTAATTTCTTTCAGCTTTATATTTGGACCTCAAGCAGACGTATTTTTCATGGTGAGATTCTCTAATCCAGTCCATTGCCTCATCATATAAGTCGAGACACAGAAGGGACTGCAAATTCAAAGTACAATTTGCAGTTGAAGATAATGCCAGTAAGGAGGCCTCTCTCACTTTCATGAAACTTTCCCAGCTACTACTCAGCCCTCCTTCTAAAGGATAAGAGCATTTCGTTTCTTTTTGCTTGTAAAAGAGAGTGATGGTGGTAGAAAAAGGGCTGGATCAAGGTAGCAGTAACCTCTATTATGAGCCATAACTGAACAGGGACAGGTTTATAAAGAAACTTTCTGACCTGGGAAGTTGTACTGCAAACTCTCCTTTTCCAAACATGCCCCTCCACTAAATGCTTTGCAAGAGAGCAATCCAGGCAATTTGCTGTTTTCAGGTCTGCTGACCTGAAATTGTGTGTCTTAAATTGTGCTGTGTTAATGGAAACAGGAACTGTGTTCTACTGCAAAAGCTCCTGCTGCTTTTCTGGAAGCTGCCCAAGTTACAAGTCCTCCCACAACTAATAACTAATGTGAGCTGCAGTAATAAAGAAGTCAGTAAAAGGAAGAGAGAACAATAACTGAGGTCATAGACAATATTTGGGGTAGGGGACTCAATAAACTCAAAAGCTGTTTTGCAGTATGTGTGTTTTGAATGAAAGAACTTACCTTTGAAACTTCTAGGTTTGTAAACCATTACCCAAATCTAAGTAAATAGAGACCAAATGATTAGTGATCAAAGTGGTAAAACAACAGGAATATAAAGTAACGGCAGAACTTGCAGCACTAATGAGAGCTGCAGGGTTTATTTTTTATGCAACAAATAATTAACACTGTAAACTGAGTGGATAGAGAAGCAAAAATAAGAATATAACTACAGAGAAGTAAAATCTGGATCAGACTTCCCAAATCTGATGCCCTCATGTTGTACTACAGATCTGTTGAAGGTGAGTGGCCTCTCCAACTGGTCCACAAGCCACCCGTATTAACAGATGTCATACACAGCAAAGCAGTTCTACTCTTTCTGCGTGCTCACCGTTTCACATGGAAATAAGCTTCCTGAAGGAGATGTCCAATTATTACAAAAAGTATACCAAAAATATTTTTCTACCTGGAGGTTGGAAAGTTATTTTTCAGACAAATGAGTATGGTGACATGTTGAAGCTGCTCATAACTTTATGTTTTTAACTATATTGCAATCTTTTAAAGACTTAGGCCATTTCCATATTACACTGTTATAGTGCTATTATTCCACTTTCAACATCCTGTGGAATTCTGAGGTTTGTAGTTTACTGAGGCCCAAGAGCTCTCTGGCTGAGAATTCTAAAGTCTGCTCCCTAAACTTCAAAGTCCAGAATTCCACAGAATGTTGAAAGTGGAATAATAGCACTATAACAGGGTAGTGTGGAAATGGCCATAGTCTGATTTTCCCTTGTCAAAAGCTAAAATGGGAGCAACAATTTTTCCCTTCCCATATCCACACACCATCTTCCTCGTCACAATCACTTTTACAGGCTTCAAAATAAGCCCATCACTCAATTTCTGGACAGTCTCTTGATGTGCAACTTGCATGGGAAAGATAATGCAGAGGAAGGGTCATTCCCATGGTGGCAGATTGCCCAGGAAAATTCTGCTCTCACCAGCCTCATGGAGAGCTACATGCCAGACCTGTGGCGCAAACTCTTCATGACAATACAGGTAGAAAATTTGGTGGCAGCATCTTGGGCACCCATGAAAGTTACAATGAAGGCCTCCAAGGGCTGAAATGGCCTACAGGTTGCCCTCATGACCATCAGTGAGCTTCCAGTCAATACAGTAAAATCATTGGTAAAAGCCTCACAGAAACTTTATATCAAAGTGTATTTAATTTTTTTCTGTTATAAGCCTCCAAACTGCTGAGAAAATGCCTGGGAACTCAGATAAGATAAAGCAGATAAGATTCAGAAAATGTCGTGCCTGTTGGCTTTCTGAGACCCCATGCAGGATTTAGAACCTATGTGATAAACTTTTGTTTTAATTTAAAAAGAAACAAAACAGCATTAGATAAGATGATACAGATATATAATGGAAACATTAGAAACAAACAAACAAAATTTCTCCATCCATTATTTATTAAAGCGTATAGATTACTTTAAATATTTTGTTGCTTAAACAGAAGCCAATCAAAGTTGACGTCTTTTACTGGAGGCACAAGAGTTTTACTGATTTCTCATCTAAATAAGCATCTACCAATATAACTGCTAGATTCAAAATCAATACAGCCATATTCAAGCCCAAGCAATATTTTTAATTAAAAAATAAATCAGAAGCATTTGGGATATAAAAATACCAGTAGGTTTTATTGGGGGGGGGGAAATACTGCATTCTGCACAAAGAAACTTTTGTACAGGAAGAGTACTATCTTAAAGAAATGGCTGTTGGGCTCTCCAGTCTGTTGTAAAGAAGTGAGAGCTCTTACAAAACAGCATGTCCCTTTTTTACTTCATATGTCCAGATGCTGCTTTTACATCCACTTGAAACCTCCCGTCCCTATAGAAGCTGGCAAGAGAGGCTAAAGGAAGCTATTTATCATTGTTGCCAGTTTGGCAAAACCTCATCCAGATCTCATGTCTCTGGAAGCCATTCTAGCCAATCTTCACTCAGATCCCTTTAGTGTCTTTGCTCCCTATTTTCTCTGAATATTTTGAGACCAGCATATATGTGACTTCTTTATAAAATGAACAGTGTCCCAAAACCAAGGGACACTGTGTGTCCCTGTGTGAGGGCAAGGATTAATTGCAAGTATTGCAGTATTATTTGCAAGTATCAAACCATATAAGTCTTTTCGTTTTTTGTTTGTTTGTTGTTGTTGTTTTGGCAGTGATATGTCCTGGAATTAAAAATAAAACCCACCCTCTGAGTGGAAACAAATCTTCCTGCTGGTGCTGCAAATGGCCAGTAAATGCTGTGGGACAATAGAAACATTGTCTGCTTATTTCTTTAAAAAGAGAGAGAGAGAGAAGAGAGAGAGAGAAACTATAGCAACTTCAGTCAATAGCAACATTCACTTTCTCTTGGTATCTCCTACAAGGTTAGGAATATTATTTTCCATGTGGAAGATTGTTTCTTGAAAATGTTGTTTCCTTTGCAAAAACAACCAATTTTGTGCAGAATTATTCCCAAGTTTTGGACAGGCTTTGAAAACTGCATAGTTTTCAAAGACTATCTTGCCATGAGAAGAGAACTGCTAAAATTACTTCCTTTATAAAGGCATTTAGTGTTTCCCAGTGTAACCCTCTAAAAACTGAAAAACTGAAATTCTACAGCAAGAGTAAGAATGATAACAGCTCCCAAGGCTATATTTGTGATATTTGTGGCCTGAATGTGCCACAGACCCCCTCAAAAAAGATTTTTTTAAAATTCATTAAATTTTCCAGTGGAACAGGGGTTGGCAAACTGCAGTCCTCCAGGAGTTGTTGAACTGCAGCTCCCAGCATGCTTCACCATTGGCCATTCTAGCTAGGCTGCAGGCAGCTACAGTTCACTAACTTCTGGAGTACCACATATGTCTTACCCTTTCAGTAGAACAAAGCACAAGATTTTCCTTTGGATGGTGCAGGGTGACTTCCAGTGCAGCAGATTCCTGGAGGGTGGTAAAATTGGCCCCCACATTTGCCAGTACTGCCCACCTCCGCTCTACACAATGTGAACTGGAAAACAGCATTGTGAAAAATGTCTTTTCCTTCACAACTTTCTTTTTGTAAAGTGGGCAGCATATATACATAGAGAGAGAAAGAGACAGAGAATAAGAGAGGGAGGAAACAAGATCTGTAAAATGTTCACTTTTTGAAGGGAGAGTGATGTCTAGAAAGACCAGAGCAGTCAGTCGGCAATGTAACCTTCATATAAACCCGCAAGGACCATTTTGTTTGCCTCAGAAAGAGAAACAGATGAAACCTGAAGAAGCACTTGTGGAAAAAAAAATTGGAAGTCTTCAAGGAACTTTTACAACAGAGAATTTGGTCCTGGAAATGTGCCAGCAATTAAAGTTTTAATCAAGATCATCTCTCCTGAAGGACAAGGTCAGAAGTAGATGGGGATCACAGACTGGATGGTTTAATTGTGAGCATGCTATGTGAGCCCAGCACCAAAAGTCAGGAATTAAGTGTTGTTACTGGTAGCAATTAGGAGAGTACTACAAACTGAATTACTTAATGTAAACACAAATCAAGAATAGTGACAATATCTAGATGACAAGTATGGCTGAGTTCTCTCATTTGCTCAATACCCAACTAGGTAAGACTGAGATGGAAAAGTCCTAATGATTTCTGAGTGCCTGATGAAGACCTTGGCCTTGCGGAGAACTAAAAATGTTATCCAGCTGTAATCCTTACATCTCCAATAACCTTGATCTCTGACTTACCAGAAACAGAACTTTTCCATGGCAAAAGAAACACAAAAGTAGTGAAATCCTGCTCTTTTTTATAGCTCAATTATATATGTAATAGTGGCAAATTATCTTTATAGCCTGTCTGTAACTCAGTTATTTCAATGAGACATGACTTATGATTGTTATATCTTATGTTTAGGGTTGTTTTCAGTCCCCTTTTGAGTAGTTTCTCCCATTTTAACTGTGACTGAAAGTTTAATCTGGGATTGATGTTGGTTGGCATCATCTTTAAAATTTATAGTATTAAGCTTGGTCTTTCTTATTAGTAAAGTTTGTCTTCTTTGTAAAAGAACATCCTGGAATGGTATGGTATAGCTGCTTTTACAAAAAGAAAGAAAGCAGGGAAATTGTTTTAGCAGTGCATGTCTATTGCGAATTAAGTCCCATTGAGCTTACTAGAGTTACTCCAAGGAATTTATTTTTAAGATTGCAGAAAAGTCACAAAAACAAAGGGAAACAGACTGCTAAATTAAAGAAAAAGACTCCAAAATCCACCATCAGACAATATCAATAAAAATGTCCAGAACACTAAGCAAGCTTTTGAGTTCTGTATGATTTGTTTGATGTCACAAGATCTAGAATTAGTAGCCATCTTACAAATGGAGTATAGCAAAAATAACTGGATTAAGATCTATTAGATGCTATGGAAATTTTAGATTCTACCTAAGGCTACTGGCACAAAAAGTCTGTTAAGGTGAAGATAGGAATGTACTAGAGAAAATACATGTCTAGTAGGGTAGACCTCATTCTTTTGTGTTTACAGTGTTCCTCCTGTCTCTCTGAAGAATATGAAAGCCGTGCAAAATCCCAAATGTAGAGATGAGTCACTCATTTGACAGTGATGATGACTTACTTTCTCAGGTGAAAGGATCCTCAGCTGGCTTCTGTAGAAATCCCAAAGGATTTAGCTGGCTCTCCAAACCACTGGAAACAGCTGTTAGCTCTTCCCACAGAAACAGAGGGTGGTAAGAAAGCCATAGGCCATAACATATTTCATGCATATTTTGGTCTGAAGCTGTTTATGTATCTTCAGCCTTGGAAGCTTTGTCCTTCTGCATGATTGCAATGGGACTTTTTTTTTCTCCTGAAGATGTGTTATTGTTTGCAACATTTTTCTTCCATTTATTTGCTTTACAAAGGTGTACGGGAATGGTTATATGGTGGTGTGGAACAGAGAGTAGGAGTCCTAAGGAGGGACTCCACACCATTCTACTGATCTATTAGGTTTTAAACAGTAAGAAATTGGCTATATATTTAGGTTGACAAAAGTTGCTGGGAAAGAACAGAGGTGGGAAAAGAGACCATGGTTAGTTTTCTAAGAGTAAGATATACTATAAAATCTATTTCTACTTCTGCAGCGGGACTGCCTTAGAAAACAAATGTCACATGTGTGGGAGAGCTAGAAATAGTTCTACTGATATGGATAGATAATTTTCTGATAAAGCTTTTAGTATACCTTTGGGCTGAAAAAGTATTAAGTAGAAATTTAAATGTTAAATAGAAAAGTAAATATTGACTTTTTGGGGAGTCTCTTGGCCCAATATGTTGGAGTTGGGCCAACTTGCAGAAGATGTTGAATCTAGCTTGTCCCTTGAGGTACCCTGGGAGTTCAAGTGAGGCCCCTATTTCTAATTGGAATGAAGTGGTGAGTTGAGACCTCCCAAATGCCCTCAACGAAATCAGAGTCTATATCATCTTCTGGTATTCTGACAACCAAGAGACTGTGAAATAGGTAGGTCTACATCAAGAGCATAGCTAGCAAAAGAAAAAAGAAAAGAAAAGAAAAAGAAAAAACTTCATGGTGAGCACAATCAAATACAGGTGAAAAACAATCCTCAGAATTCTTTCTTCAGTACCATGGCATCTGAAACCAGTTGAAAAGTCTCCTCTTTGTAGAACTAGGAAATTGGATGAAACTCTCAAGGGCACTCACTCTACCACCAGTTCTTATTACATTTAGCAAATAAAATTGTTCACATTCATTCTGATTTGCTAGTACTATTTTGGATGCATTTTAGCTTGTGCAGCCTGATCATGTGCACATTCTTGGAGCTTTGAAATAAACTACAACCTGCTCTTGGGACATATATTCCCTCTGGGGACTAAAATTTGCCTGTATCTTAGAGATGGGTAATATCTCTCTGAGGGATGGGATGGTTTGTACAGTGATTTTCAGGTCTTTCAAAAGCACGCTAGAGGACCACTTGGGGTTGTTCTGGAGCAGACTGAGGTGTGGATCTACACTAAGTGCGGATCGATGACCACGCACTGCTCCAGAGCAGCCTGGACCGGACTGGGGAGCCAGAAGATCTGGTAAGTAGTGGCGTGGGGCAATTCCCTCACCCCGTATGGAAGTGGCCTGGGTTTCCTTGAACCCTAAGGTTCCAGGACAGTTTTCTAGGGGTCCCATGAGAAATCAACTAGAAAAAGACACTTTTTGAGCCATTCATATAATCTTTATGCACCAGATCTGAAATTTATTGCAAGGATTGTACCAGGGTAAAAAGATTAAGAAATGCTATTCAAAACTATTTCTTGTTTTGAGTAATGCTGATTATTATCTTGCCTTCAAGATCCTGAAACTTATAACAGTTCTATTACACTTCTCAGCAGCCTTTGAAACCATGAACCATAGTGCTTTATGGGTTGCCTGAGCAAGGTGTTTTGGACCAGAGGGAAAAACAATTGTACACTGATTACATTCCTTACTTTAGGATGCACCCAAAAGATGGCACAGGAGCGTTGAATGCTGAGGCGTCTTAGGACTCTATCATGTCTCTACTTTTTTTTAATATCGACATGAAAGCACTGCGAGAAGTCATCAAGAGGTTTGAGTTAAAGTGTTATTTTTACTGAGATGATATGCAGCTCTAGCTTTCATTTTCCTGAACAAGTTCCAGGAAACCTGCTGATATGGATAGAGATGTAAGACCAGCATCTCATGGGGTAGCGATCCTCCTAAAGGATGAAAAGTATAGCAATTCTTTTTTAAAGAAAAACACCTTAAACTGCTTTGCAATGAGTTATTTGAAGAGTACTGACCTAGAGATGCAATTCCTCACTAATTTTGTTCTCAAAGAAATCAATAAGTAGCTTTACCTATTTTCCCACTAGTTTTCAAAGGCTGCTCACAGTTTGGATTTATTCTGTGCAAAAATTGAATGTGGCATTTTTTGCACACACCATTTTCTATACAGACAATAGTATTTATATGCAGAAAATGCTGTTTTCTGCAAGGAAAAAAAAAAAACCATGTGAATTTTGTGGAGAATAACTTCCAAATGGCAAAAATTCTTATCATTCCAGGATTCTCCTCATCAGGATTACTAAAAATTTAAAAACACGTTTTTAGACCATTTGGGGGGATATTTTCAAATATTCTTTCTATCCCTAAATTGCACTTATATGACTACTGAGATTGCCCATAGACCTAAGAAAGACTGTCAGACGCTAAGCACAAGGCACAGAGACTTTATTGTGGTGTCTCGATCCTTAGAGAATGTTCTTCTCTAATGCCTTTCCATAGTGGCTTCACCCCAATGGAATACCCTGCCTGGAAGGGAAGGTTCTAATCCACTTTTACATGAATAGATGCTAATTGTGTTTTATATACCAGAGCTTGTTCTAATATTCTATATATCAGGGCTTCCTCTAATATTGTGGTATATTGCTGTTTGAGTTACTGTGATTGTATTGTATCTCTTTAAGTTTTAAATCTTTATCTTGATCATTGATGAAACTTCATCTTGAAAGACAGTATACAAATATTTTAAACAAGTACATATAAAAAGCAAAGAAGGAAAGAACAGTAACTTTCACATGATTGATCTGAAAAGCAACAGCTCTTTTAATCAGCTTCTGTTCAGACAACCAGACAGGTAAAACTATTAACATGTTGAGTGAAACAGCAACTACAATTCCATAAGAAAGCAAAGTTCCAAGAAGTCAGCCATTAGATATATGCAGGATTGTTAATTATACAGTACTAATGAAAGCAGCTGTGAATGACAAATAGTGCTTTGGGTCAAAAGGCAAGTATTTCAAACAATAGTGCATGCACAGCACAAATGTAAACTCCCAAAGAAATAAATGGCATGACAGGCAAAGGAGAGAAGACTTGGAGAATTGTTCAATAGCTTCTTTTGGAATGAGGTCCTTCTAAGGCTGAATTCTTTAACTGAAACAAGAAAGCCTGGAAAAAAAATGACTACACACTCACTTGCTCTACTGATCACTTAAATGACCCTACAGCCACACCGGGATGAACTTTCCTGTCCACTGGCATTTAATCTCCAGACCACCACTTCTTTTCTTGCTAGCATGTGAAGATGTATTACTGGAATGTGGAGGAAATCCATTCTAAATTTTCTGATTAAATACCTTCAGTCACATATTCATTCAATGTAAAATGGCAAGAACATCATGTCAGCTGATGCCACCTGACTTCTTGTACACTCACCAGTTCCACCCTGTTGCTCGTGCATTTGGTGAGATATCTGAAGGCAAATAGGTGCATAACTGAATGTGTATAGGGTCAATACCCTTATTGACTGGCATGATCATGGTACCAAAGAGTGCATTGGGTCCATTTCTATGTTCCATCCAACACAGAGTTTGATTAACATTGCAAGGTTTTGAGAAGGCAATCAGAGAAGGACAAATCTGTGATTTCCATTCTCTCCTACCTTCAAATTTTGCAAATATTGATAAATCATAATTTAGAAAAAGAAATGTAATAGTCCTCCATTCTTGGAATTTATGCTGTTATTGCATCAGCATCCATGATCAGAGGTGTACTATTGTATACTCCAGCCATATCCTAGTGCAGGCAATGTTGAATTCCTATCTCCTGTTCCAGTGAATTTTTACATAATCAAACAGATCCACAGGAATAAGAAATAAGGCTCTCTTTCAGCTGCACATTTTATCTTATCTACTACTTGTGACAGATTTCTCACTTACATGGTAATGAACCTTTTGGTCATTTTTGTAGGCTCAATACCATAGGATTATAACTCAAAAACATAAAAAGGATTTGTTGTTGATCTTGTTGTACTCTCATTTACAGATTTCTGTAATAGATTTGTTACTGCTGACAAAAGTTCTTTGCAAACAGATGTAAAAAACCTTTTAGTGTAACATTTTATATTAAGGATTTTCCATATTATCTTGTTAACAGCTGTTAACAACCACTATGATTAATTAGTTAGTTCATTCATTCATTCATTATACAGCACCATCAATGGGCATGGTGCTGTACAAAAGTAAAACCAGAAAAATAGATATCCCTGCTAAAGGCATACAATCTAAAAAAACCCTGCCCATGTAACAGAGGTTTTTAGATATGGATATGCTGTAGTGTTCTGAACTATGGTTCATTCCAGATTCATTATGGCCTTAAAGATGGATAGCAGAGAGTGCTGGATTAATGAGCCTATCAGATTTGTCTGTTCAGTGGAATGGGCACATGGAATCTATAGAACTGAAGCTACTATTCCACAAATACCAACTAGCAACCAATACCATCCATGTAGAATGATAGAACTGAAAAAGCACTGCAATTGTACCAGAGAGGAAAGGCAACATGTCTCCATTAGGGGTATGAATAACATCTTTTTTTAAAAAATCTCATTTTGAACAAGCTAAATTTTTATTGATGTGCCAATAAAAATCACCAAGAAATTGCCAGTCTGCACAAGACTTCTTGCCTCTGTTAGCCTGATTTCTGGGGGTCCCATGAGGGACATTTAAATGCTTGTCAAATTATAAGTTGGGGAAATTAGTCAAAGAGCACAAGTTAGCACTGCAAGAGGCAGGGCAATGGAGTGAGATCTTTTACCCAGTGTGTATGGGGTCAGGCCGAGTCAAGGAGCAAGCAGATGTGAAATAATAATTGTTGTTTTTATTAAAATACGATCAAACAAGTGTATGCAACACACTCACACAGATAACTAGAGAAATAAAGGTTGGAGTTGGATAGAGGGACTTTGAGAGGAGGTTTTTGGTATGGGAAATACTGCACCTGTCCTGAAGCCCAGATAGTCTGAAGATAGAATTCGTGGATATGAAGGTTCTCAGCATGTGGGACTGAGGGGAAGGCTCGCCAAGCAAAGCAGCAGCCAGGCGGCATAGAAGTCGGGAGCAATCCGAGGAAGCTCTCAAAGTCAGGGGTTCTTATAGGGGAAAATGTGGCCATAGGTTAGTCTGTACTTGGGGAAAACAATGAGTTTCGGGCTGGAGACAAAGCCTCCGAAAGGTCAGAATTTAGCATAATTGAGTTAAGTCCGAATTGTCAATATGGTAGCCAGTATGCAAATGCGGAGTGCTTGGTGCTTGAGTATTCGGCTCATCAAGCTGCCTGCTCGGGGCAGGGAGTCTTTGTAAGTGCGTGCATACATAATGAGGGTACTTGCCGTAAGGCCTCCTGAATCGGCAGTTTGGCTATTTCTGGCCTGCCTGTATTGTTGTTGAATATTACAGCAATTAGCGACTGAGCCTGTTTGTGTGCTTGTCCAGGGGCCTTGCAAGCACATGGGAAGGAATGGGTAAGGAAGGCCAAATTATTGATATCAAAATGATATCTGGTGCCCCCCAAGTCTGGCTAGAAACTGTGATAACACCTCCAAAATCATAATGTTATTTAAGTATGTATATCTAAGACTCCACTATAGCCATATGAATGACCATAACTAGAAAGCTAGCTGGAACTGGGCATAAAAACTACTTGCCACTAAGGCTACCTTCAGTGGAGAAGCTGGATAATTGTTAAGGAAACCTTAGCTGTGAAACGGCAGGAGGCTGAACTAGGTGACTCTTGTTGTCCTTTTTAGCTCTAATTCTACGAAGGCCATCCTACCTGTTCAACACGTAACTGTTTTAAAAGCTAAGTTAGGTATTTAGTGTGGATTCTCCTTCTTCTGAGTCTGCCTTCTGATGCTGCTTTTACTCTTGATGAGGATATTTTGCCATTTTATGCTGCAACTTCTGTTTTCATTTTGTTGTTAACATTACTTGATTTTGTTATTTTATTGCTGCAATTCAATTGCGCTGTTCTTGTTGCTGCTTTAGTTTCTTTTTATGAAGCACATTCATTTTCACCACACCACAATAAATATACAAAACTGTTTAGTTTTTCATGACAGTCTGGTGCAAGCCTCAGTTCTTATTCCAGCACCTATGTGTCAAATGAAGTGATTGTTTTCTTTCATATACATATATAGAACAAATGCCCCAAACTCTGTGGGTTTGTTTTTGTTTCGTTTGTTTTGTTTTTTGTTTTGCTATTTTATTTGTAATCTTAAAAGTTAGCCTTTCAGATTTGCTAAATGGTGTCTTCTTCCTGCTTGCAAAGTATCCTGCCTGATGCCATATACTGTATTTCAACTGAAAAAGATGCCACTGGGGAAAAAAAGAACATTTAATGAAGATTCTGAAAAAAATTGGAAAAGTAAGTTGTTCACAACATCTTTTTAGTTACAAGCCACAGAGGCATGCACGATACATAGTCTGAAAAGCATTTTTACTACATGTTTTAGTTCATATTTTGCATTCCTATTACTCCTTTGATCTATATCTTACCTTTTGTAAACGAATAGCACAATCTAAGGAGGCTTACTTAGAGGCTGAGTCCAGCGACTGGCACACGCCAAGGAAGGGTGAACCAATATCATGCTTTATTTCTTTTTTCTCTTTGTTCATGAACTTGCATAATTGGGTCTCTGTCCCCACACCCTTGATTTTTTTTATTCACTTTTTTGTTTTGTGGACAATGTTACTTTCAGCTTCTCTCTTTCTCTTTCCCAAGTTTCTAAAGATGCTAAGAAACAAGTTCTGAAGGCTTGTTGTAACCCACAAAACCCTATACAGATTAAGACCATATTATCTGAAAAACTGTATCTCCCTGTATAAACCTGCTTAATTTTGAGGTCATTGGGAGAAAGCTATCTCTCAGTCTCACCATCTCAACAGGTATTTTTGGTAATAACATGAGAGAGGATCTCCTTGCTGGCAACTCCCAGGCTGTTGAAGTCCATTCCGTAGACTATCCCTCTCCCCTACTCTCTACTCCGCTTCTGCTGGCAGCTAAAGACCTTTCCGTTAAGATAGTATTTTGGACATTAATTTGGTTTTGTGGAGGTTTACGGTTTTGTTTCAATGGTGGGTGTATTACTTGTTAGAAGCAGCAAATTCAACATGCTTTTACTCAGTATGCCTATAATCTCTTCCCTAGCTCTGACCAAGTTCATATGCACATCATGACATACACACATTTAACCAGTATAGAATTTCTACCATACAGCAATAAGGAAGCTGTACTTATTTAATCTGTGACTTGAGCATAACCATGACAGGGAAAAAGCAATCCTCAGCAAAGAATACACATACACATATATATGCATACACACACATATATTCCCCCCCAAAACCATTTCCAACAGCAAAAATGAACAAAAGAAAAAGAAAATAGACTACTGCAAATTATGAGGTTTGTACTTCTCAGGCTACTGCTCATTTCTTTGTCAGTCTTTAATGCTAGGAAAGTGATTACTCTTCCCACAACTGTACCTATTAAATCTTATTAATAGAAATGACATATACCATTAAAACAAATGTGCAGCAAATTAATATTCCTTAAATTCCTTTAACCAGCTGTTCAACTAGGTAGGGGCAAAAATCTCCTTCTAAACTGAAAAATGTGATCACAGATGTTGCTGTTAACTGCTGTCAAGTTGACTTTGACTTACGGTGACCCTATAAATGAGAGAACTCCAACTTACGCTATCATCAGCAGCCTGCTGCTCAGGTCTTGCAGATTCAAGGCTGTGGCATCTTTGACTGAATCCATCCAGCTGTCTTCCTCTTTCCTAATGCTTTGTACCTTACAAAGGATTATTGCCTTTTCTAATGAGTCATGTCTTCTCATGATGTGTCCAAAGTACCATAGTCTTAGTTTAATCATCTCGCCCTCTATGGAGCATTCAGACTTAATTGGTTCTAGAAACCATTTATTTATCATTTTAGCACTCTGGGGTATCTGTAGAACTTTCTTCCAGTACCACATTTCAAAATATTTGATTTTCTTCCTATCAGTATTCTTACTACCCAATTTTTCCAACCATATCCAGAAATTGGAAATACAATGACATGGGCAATTCTGCTTTGTTGGTATTTAATTATTTATCTTTACACTTGAGAATTTTGTCTAGTTCCTTCTTAGATACCATTCCAAGTCCTGGTCTTCTTCTGATTTCTTATCTGCTGTCCCAATTTTGATTAATGACTGAGCCAAAATAAAGGAAATATATTTCAATGTCTTCACTGTCTGCTTTACAGTTATGTAAATCATCTGTGGACATTCATTTTTGTTTTTCTAATGTTCAACTGTAAACCTGCCAGTACACTTTCTTCTTTATCTTTTTTCAGTAATATTTCCAAGTCTTTGCTATTTTCTGCTAGTTGTATGGTGTCATCTTCATATTTTAAAGGATGTTCCTTCTTCTAGTTTTCACACCTGCTTCCTCAGAGTACTCTAGATCTGTAGACTGGAACTGTGATGTAGGTCATGCTGCTGATTAGCCTCATATAAAAGCACCAAGTTTTTTTAAAAAAAACTATATATAGTATTCTGGGAAACTGTATTCAGGAGTAGGAAGAGCTCCTTGATCCTTTCTTTTCTTTCCATTTTGTCCAGTCAAACTTCCCCCTTTTTGTTGCCTTCTTATTTCCAGTGTAAAAGTCACAGGGTTACTGTCTTCCTTTCTCCAAAGACAAGGAAAAAGGTTAAACTGAACCTCTTATGGAATCTGGAGAAATAGACTTCTGCAACTGAGTGTTAGAGACAGTTTGAGCCTGATTCAGTCAAATTACTCTATCTACACACAGAGAGAGTAATGGGAACTATAACATGTTTCTTGAAGAAACCAAGGCCAGGGCTGTGCATCAACCACATTTGGTTAAACTGCAAATCCAAGCAGCCCTAGTCAGTATATTGAATGGTAAGGAATGCTGGGAGCTGTAGTCCAGCAACATCTGGAACATCTGGTTTTCAATCCACATTAGGCACTACTTTCTCAACTTTTAGAAATATTTTCCTTCTTGCACTCGCCTTTTTTCCCATCTCTGCTTGCCTGTTCTCATAATCTACAAAATGTTCTAGTTCCTCAGCTCTGTAAATTGATGTCATAATTTGGCTTTCATTTGTTGTTCACCAATCATTAAACTACTTCCTATACATGATCCAAATCCATTCTGTACTTAGATAATCTTGGGTACCCATGAATTCTGGGTAATCAGAATCCATGCAAGACAGTATTTGGAATATAAAAGCAGGAAAGGTGTCAACTATGCTGTAAGTTTTTTACTTAAATTATACATTCAGAAGATTGGGAGAGGCAATCTGTACGCAAAATGAACTTTTAATGGTTTTCATATCAAATGCCAAATTTGCTGGGGTTCTGTGAAACAGGTATAGTTTCTCCATCCCTAGGTCTTAGACTGAATGTCCTAGCTTGTCAGCTAATTCTAGATTTTATCTGAGGTTACATTTATCAACTTCTTGTTACCTAAGTGCCCAATTCATGATGGTGGTTCAACTAGGCAGGCTGAGTTAACGTCAACATTTCAAGCATTCTTCAATATGGGAATTCAAGGATATTTATACAGGCAATGAATAGGTAAATGTGTGTGTGTATGTGTGTGTGTGGATGGATAGATAGATAGATAGATTACATTCTCCTAAGGAAGAAACACAGTCCACAGATATAGCAATGTCTGAGTGCTTAGCTTCATATTACATTACATGTAAGGGATGGTTACATCATATTATATGGCCATCAAGATGTTGTATGTTCATCAGGACATTTTATAAGGATGTTCTCACTCTATTCAGCTCTTTAACAGGCTTAGTAAAAATTAACATATGTAAGAACATGACTGTTCTAAATCATTAAATATATCCTTTTATCCTTACCATCCTAGGTTCTCCATATTTTCCTATGGTGTGTACTAAGGCATTATATAGACATTTTACCAAGTCTTTCACCTATACAGAATTCTGTTGCTTGCATTATCCTTAGCAGTCTTAATAATATAGCTTAGCCTATAATACCTTCATACATTCCATCTGTTTGAGGCATTACACAGCTCTAACAGGCTTTTGTGAAATCATAGGCATTTAAGGGTTAATCTTCTTGATCACTGTTAAGTCTTAACAGCATTAATAACACATAAGCATTTTATCTATTTTCAGTCCAGCCTAGATGTCCATCTTACCAGCACCAGCATAAATTGGCGTTTTGGGCAGCATGTCATGGCTATCAGGAATGCCCATTGTTGTTTATCAATGCCATCTTCCGCATTGGAGGTCAGCTGAAAGCAGCCTGATATGAGCTATTTCTTGGCTCCTTTTTTATTCTCTCACTCAGCTTGTTAGCTGACCAATCAAAATCAACCATACCAATTATTCTCAAGATATATTGAGAATAACTGGATAAGGTTATGCCAAGAAGATAGTGAAATCTGAAATATTAAAGGGAAAGAATAAGAGTATCAGGTAGCTAAACAAGACAATTTAATGCAAAGACTGCTGATAAATATGGCAAGTCAACAGTAAGGAAACAACATAGAGGTAACAGATATGAGAACAGAAGTATATCTAAACAAAAGAAAGTAGGAAGTTAAAAAAGAAGATAGAAGGATAAAGAAGGATTTGAATTAGAATTTCTTGTATTTTACTTTTTATGAATGTTTATAGAAAAAGAAGTGAACTTGTCTTGAATTGATTGGAATGAAATGTTACGAATAATGATTTACTTGTGATTAGATTCAAGTAGAATATAAAAATGTATTTAGAAAATCCAGGATGGAATATAACATGAAATATATAAAAATTGGATGATTGTATTATAAGCATTTAATGTTTTTATACAATCTGGAAAAAGGAATATAGTAAGAGGACCATATGAGTGTAAAAAAAACAAAAAAACAAAATCAACCATACTAGAGGGTTCATTGTCTGTGCTTCACATCTCTTATTTTCAACTGTGCCTGGGATTCAGAAGAAGTTGTAACTTATCCTGCTTGTCTCAGTTAGTGCGCTGGTGAAGAGTTTATTCCCAAGTCAGGCTAGTGACTGTCTTCCTCTCTTGCATATAGTTGTGAAGCCATTTCCTATTTTTTTTTTTTTTTTTACATTCCAGAACATCTACACTTATCCCAAATTGTATCCAGTTCTCAAATGAGCTGGACTTATACAGACACTACTCTCACTGAACTAATGGCCAGTATTAGTTTGTATGCCATTTACCTTATACATTATAGGATACTATTGTTCTGCGTTGTTCAACTTATGATGATCCTAAAGGGATCCTATCTTGTGGTTTTCTGGAGATGACAGTGTATGAAATGGCCAAGGTGACCCAGGGGGTTTCCATGGCTGAGAAGGAAATTGAATCCTAGTCTCCAGGGTTTTAGCCAAACCACTACACTATGCTGTCTCTGTTCTATAGGCTATACTACGGTCAATTTTGCTGCCCAGTTTTTCAGCCATAATTTTAAAGGGTAGAATCTATGGGTAAATTCTATGCTTTAAAATTATATGAGTAGGCTGAAAGCTGACAACGGAATATACCTGGTCTGTAGCAGGAACTGATACTGACCTAACAAACAGATAGTGCTTGTGGACCCTGTTCCACTTTTCATTTGATGGGTTTGGAATAAAATGGTGGTAGACTTCTCCACTTTGGAGTAAAACTACATTTAGTATTAGAAATAAACTACATTTATTTCCTTCTGCCATCATGAGCCTGGTAAAGAGACGGACAAGGGCCTAAATCCAATTATTATTTCCAGTTGGAGTAGAACCACTGAGTCAATGTGCTGACTTACCAAGTTTCCATTGATTTAGGGTGTCTTTTGTAGTAGGACCTTGGAATTAGATTTATACTGCCCATTTTCAAAATTCTGTTTTTTATCTCTTTACCTCCTGAGCATTGCTTCATTATAGGTTTCTAGGATATGCTTAAAATCTTTTTCCAGTGGGTTTCTCCTACATTGGTTTACTGGTCTGGTGAGTGGAAATAACTTGTAATTGTCAAGAGAGATTATAATATCAATAGTTTAGCTTTATTTGTTAGTTATTATTTATTTAGATTCTGAAATTTTTCGTATTGATGTTTTTTGAGCTATTGGAAATGGGAAAAGGCTTTACCTTCCTAAAGTAGGATCAGCAGCCTGCGCATTAGGTATGAGAGCAGATCCCACCATTTGGTTTGGATGTGGGATTGGACTCAGGAAAATGGTCCTCATCTGCTTTGACAGAAGAATCAGTCTTCCTCAACTCAGTTCTCAAATCTGAATTAGGATTTAGGAATCCAGACAGCTTCCCATTTACAATCATGGAAAATGCATACACAGCTATTAGGGATGGGTTAAATATTGCTCATTATTATTCATTCCCCAGTCAAAAAAGTGGGTTTCCTTATCAGGAAGAAAGACACAGGGGGATTTTCCCTTGTATAGGTGTGTATGTGTATAAAATCTTGCATAAAAACCACCACATGGCTGTCTCATAATTATCATTTTTTTAAAAAAGCATATTATTGTGCAGAATAATTTCCTAAAATACTTCAGGATGCGTAAATATTGGGTGAAAACTATGAAGAAATATTTGTGGTTTTTTTCCCCACAATAGTGTTACCCCAAAACATGGGTGACTCAAGGGTCCACTGGTGATGCCAGTATCTCCACATGATGGTGAGGAATTAAATAGCTCAATTGGGAGACCTGCAAGAGGAGGATAACCTAACAAGATCTTCCACCAACATTTACAGGGTCTCCACAAGAAAGAACCAACCAGAGATTACAAAATAAGCTAAAATTTGTTTTATTTGAGAGAGTTCAATCCTGCACACACAAAATCCAAGCTCTGACACACTCACACAAGGATAAACAAAGGAAAAAGGAGAAACGTTGTAGCCAAGCTTAGGGAATGGGAAATAATTACAGATCCAAAAACCTGTGAAGAAAGTAGTGATGTGGCTTAGACTTGCACTTAAGGACAGTACTCGTTTGGAAATCAGAGTGACAGTGTGACATTCAGCAAGTGAGATACTGCAACTGTCTGTCCAAAGCTGAGGTGTTTTATACCCAAGATCTATCTGGGGAGCAAGGGTGTAAATGGCTCTCTGATTGAGTAAACAATGGAAGATACAGTGTGGACAATGAGGTCTGGACTATGTTAACAATCTTAGTGTTAGGTGACAAAGAGTTAATGGCCGTCATAGTAGCACTGTAATAGTGGACGGGTGTGAGAAGAATGAGGAAACTGACCAGGTAATAGGAAGGAGGGCTGAAACAATTAATGGTTTGGAGGGAATTTTCTATCAAACTGTCTGACAGCAGAGACATTACAGCTTAGTTTAAGCCAATTATCTCTGAATTTACCTGGTGATTGTCCTGACAATGACCTGGCTATGCCTAGAGGGGATCTCTTACCTACTTTGCCACACACATGTTCTACCAGTGTTTTTCCTCTGGCCGGGCTGGCCTTACAGTCATATCAGGGTCTATTTTATATCCATGCCAAATAATATATATTTTGCTAATTAAATCATATTTCACCAATTAAACTATATCAGATCTTTCTGTGGGGGGGGGGCTGGTAACAATGGAGGTCGGGAAATTGAGGGATTATTTGTCTTTATTGCAAGGATGAAATTCTAGAATATTAGCATCCATAGCTATACCTTTGCCCTTTTTGTCAGAAGTGGACTAAATTATCAGGTTTGGCAATCCCTTAGCAGAGGATTATGTCTGCCAAATTTGACAGGAAAAGGTATAATAATTTTTGTGTAGGTGTGTGGAGTGTCTATACTTAAGTTTAATCTTTAAAAAAAGAAGAAGAAGAGGAATTTCCAACAGTACAGCTTCAATAAGGATATTAATTAGTTCGTCATACTCTACAAATCATCCTAAGCAAATAAATGAAGCTGGCATTCAGATGCGTGAAATATCAGAAATCATAGAGTAAGCATGGGGGAGAGTAATTCAAAAAAGCAGAGTAGTTGGCTGCAATAACAGTGAGCAGTGACTGAGATTTGAAAGTTTATGGTGTTTGCATATCTCTGAAAGGCCAGAACAGATGAAAGTGGCTGAATTTCTAAATCTAGAATGTAATAGATATTGAGACCACATAAATCAGAAATTATAGGGCATCTAAGAGAAAGAGCCATAGAAAAACAAATGTGAGGAAAGGGTTAAATGTTTGGGAAAGGAAATGGTTGAGGAAAGGGATTTAAAAATTGTTTGCAAAATCAGAATGACATAAAAGTCAGTTTTCCCAAGGGGTCATAGAGACAAAAGGTGAGACAAGATTTGGGGTGTTTGACTCTAATATTTACACTTTGTTAGGTTACTTTTGTTCCTAGGTTCCTTTCATTTTCCCTGTGGCTTTGGATTTATTGCACTACTTCATTCAAAGGGTCATGGGAAGACTAAGATATGCCTGAGGGTGCTAAAGTGTTATGATGTTTAGAAACTATTTAAGGACTTTCTCAGTACTGAACTATGGAGGTTATAGGAAGAAAGACAGTTGAAGTAATTATCCCTCTCTAAAAGTATAGCAATTAGAGATCCCTGGTAAAGTGTGCTATAGGACTAGAAGCTGAACATTTTGGTAAATCCAATGCACTTCTCTTCCAGCAAACTCACAACCTTGTTCCCTCACCCCAAGAGAAAAGATGGTATTTGGGGTAAACATTATCTATGTTTCCGAAATCTGAATGACTCTGAAAAATAAAAATTAACATGAAATTAAATGAACAAAATTAATCTGTGGCATGTTACAAGAGTAGGAAAAGAAGCAACAGAATATCTAGACATTTCTCCACTTCTCCTTAGCCCTTACTATGGTTAAATAAATTGAAGCTACAGAAGCCCAAATGCTCATCATTACAAACTATGATTTTGTCCACAGCTTGGAAGCCGTTATGTAACCAGTTGCAGGAAGAGGTCAACTGTTATGTGAAACAGTACGTACTAGATTTTTGTTTATGATACCACTATTAAAGACACAAGATGTCTTTCAGAAAAATTCTGGAATCCCTAAGACTAAAGTGAAAATTATTAACTGTCCTTTGAACTTCGAACACTTGTCTTCACTATGCTCCATCAGTATCCAGCTCACCCAAAATATTCTATACTGCTTACAGGTAGCTTATGTTGGAATTAACATCAGCATAGCTTGATAGAGACACTGTGGACTCTCAGCAAAGAAAGTGAGAAGAAAACAGCAGTAAAACAAACAACAGAGTACGTAGCAACACTCATAGAGAGCATCCATAGCAACCATGGATTAGTTTAGAATAAAGTCCATTCATATCATTCCTCTGTTGCTTTGTTATGCATGGGACAATTTTTCTGAGAGTTGCAGCAACATGGTTACTTGTATCCAAAATAAACGTTATAAGGCATGATAGGTTTAGCTTCACAGCACTTACTACTTCAGCAGCATTAAAACAATACAGAACAAAAACTGATAAGAAGTGTGTGAATCCAGTCTTCCCTGGTGATATTTGATCTAGAATGGGTCCATACTTTCCAAACTTTTCCTGAATATATTTGAGAAAGTTTGGGTATTTTTTATGCCTTCTTTGAAAGCTCTGAAACACTGGACCAATTTGAGAACTGCCAGGAAGCATTCATTAGCCCAAGCCTTCCCTCTCATCAGTTCTCTTCTCTTTCTTTTTCCATACTTACATAGAAGGGAGTAAAACTACAGATGAGAAATGCTTGATTTGAACTGGTGCCAAAGTAAGCCAATTATGAGCCAAGCCACACTTTGGAAGTAACTTCCAAAGCAAAGGGATGCAGAGCATCTTAGGAGCACAATGCGACAGTCAACAGCAATTAGAATAACTCAACCAATAGCAGCCTGAGCTCCTGCTGATCACTAAATTTCTCTGACAGTCAAGCAACTGAGGTGAACATTATCTGAAATCTTAGTATGACAAAATGATTTAGAATTAGTGTGCTACAATATTTATGGAAAATTATATCTCTCATGCCTAAATATTCTAAATGTAGCACTTCAAATATATTATGCACATACTTAAACCTATCCATTCTCATCTGTTATATCCACTGATTAAGTTTAAAGGTTTATAATACATATAAAACAAAAGTAGTAACTATGAAATGTTTTATGCAAGGAGCTCTTAAGCGTCTGTTCATAGTCATTTTGTTGGTCACGATAATACTTTAAAAGACGGACTGAAAACAATACCGTTATCTTTGCATATATGTTTTCCCTGCAACAGAGGTGGGGAGTAAAGCTGCCCAGGAGCTACATATAGCCTCCAAACCCCCTCTTTTATGGCCCACAAAGTCTATATGCACCCTCTGCAAAACTGAAAGGGGGCAAGAATCCCTATAAAACAGTACAATATCAAGAAATCAGAAATGAAAGTCACTTAGAGTTGTGAATTTTGGTCCATTTTTGACCCAAAATGAGGTAATTCAGCCTGCTGTGGGGGTGAAATTTGCTGCCGTTTCTATTCATTTATTCATTCTATTCATTTATTTCTATTTACTTAACTATCTTATATGTCGCCTTCCTAAAAACATAGAAGGCAGCTCACAAAAGCTAAATATGAGATTAACAAAAAAGGAAGAGAGAAAGAGAAATACCAGAATTCTCTATCAGTTGCAAACCTACATAACTACCTTTATTACCTAAACTGATCCCTCCACATCCCTTCTAATTGGGCAGTATCTGCTTTGACCGACAGAGATCTTTTCCCTTGTCAACTGGAAATCAGCTAACTGACATTCCAACCTCCTTCCATGAGTGATCGCTGTTGTGACAGGCAGAAGCAAGGATCTTGTCACAGTTCCCCCTCACGTTGGAGGGCACCCCGCAAAAGAGAAGGTGGGAACATCCGTCAGCCACTTCCTGATCAGTGGGGAAACAGACTCCCATTGCAGTGGGATGAGGAGACTTTCACTGTCCCTACATTTTCCCTAAAACAGTGAATACATCGGGATCATGAATACAAACCAGTCACAAATGCGTAACGCTAGGTTACAAGTTTGTAACTGCCTTAGTGAATTCTGACTGAAACAAACCTCACACTAAAATACCATTCAATTTTGACAAGCTTCAAACTGTTTCAAAAACATGACAATAATTAAAAATACAACACACACACACACACCATAAAAGTCTCCCTGCCACCAATTAATCATTTGATTACAAAGGCCTTTGTCTGCCAGTGAAAGATGACCAGAGGATGGGCCAACCTAGCCTTCTGTGCCAAGGAATTCCACAAGCTTGGAGGAACCACTGAGAAGTCTGTGTCTCAGTTCCCCACCAGACAGCTAGGTGATGGTAGTGGGAACAAGAGAAAGCTCCCTTCCTCCTCCAGCATCATAAGACTCTGCTAGGTTCATATAGGGAGAGATCTTTCAGATAGCCTGGACCTAGCTTTGCCAGGTTTTCAAAATAGAAACAAGGAATGCTGTGTTGACAGTCAGGAAGGATTGTTCTAGTGAAATAAAAAGGGAAAGCGTTGATTTCAACTAATTTATCAATGTTTTTATTTGTAAAATTAAACATACGGTCAACATTCATAAATTACATGTGGAAAACATTTGTCTTTATGAAGAGGCCACATACCAAAATATAGAACATTTCCAGCGTCTTGTTCAGTCTACATAAAAGGTAAAGCTTTCCAACCTGTAAACAAGGGACATCAGCCAGAACTATAGGAGACATGCCAGCCCTACCCTGACCTAGGGCATAGTTTCCTATGCTTGTTCTTTAAGCAGGAACCCTATGATTTTTAACAGTTCTACAGTAGCTATAAAGGGTTTAAGCAAAAATAAGGCAAAACAAAACAGAAACACCCCTGTACTAGGATCAAAAATCAGTAGCTTTGCCAAACTAATTTATTCAAATTCATTTTATTGTGAAATAATACTTAAGATTCCAGTATGAGTCTCCATTAGCAAAAGAGCATTATTTCCTTGATTCTGACTTCCATAGCCTAACCACAGGTAGCTAAAAAAAGTTGCAACTAATGTTAATCAGAAATAAACTAGCTAAATCCCCAGAACTTTCTTCTGAAATGTTTCAAAAGTGAAATGCAAACGGCACAGCACAACATTACCTACTAATGGGCATGCATGTTTTCAACCCTTAGATAGTCTCATTTTCTCCCTTGAAAATGAAATGGACAATTTATGCCCAATTTACAAAGTGTTTTCCATGTTATTGCCCAAATTCTTCCAGTCATTAAATATAAATGGCAGTTATATGTATAAGGAGAACTCTAGTGGGGAAAAAAATCACAGTTGGACTGCTCAATTGATGTCATAATGTAGTAGCTGCTTAGATGAAACAGTAGAAGGAATATCTGCATTGGATTAGCCTACACTAGAGTATTGGGATCAAATTTCATTTAAAAACCTTTAAAGTTTTACCTTGTCCTTCAGAGTTCTTCATTCCAGAATTTCAGTTATTATGACCAGGAATATCTCCTTAACAATCAATTAACAGAAGTGGGAATGGCATTGGTCAGTAGTGAAAATCATCCAGATGTTCACCGTTCCTTATCACAAGATTTTTCACATTTCAGGATTGGTTTCTGAAAAATTCGTTTTAGAATTTTGAAATGGCATAGTTTGTGCAAAATACACTTTCTGTACAAAAATGGAAGTTTTTGCAAAAATAAAAAAATAATAATAATGCCCTGTGTTACTATACAATACACCCTAACTCTGCAGGATGTGATATTTTCATAATTGGACATTTTTCATATTTTCATACTTTCATATTTGAAAGTGCACTGGTTATATGAATATTCAAGGTCAGGATAACCTCAGATATGACCAGGTCATATGTTCAGAGAGGATTAGGTAGGAAAATGCAGTGATGATGGGCTTGGGATAATCCTTTCAAAACCTTTAAGTTATGAGCACTCCTGAAAACAATAGCAGAGAAAACTGCTCAGGTGAAACAGCTAGGAAACCTACTGTGAGCATATCCTCCTGAGACCTTTCCTATTCATACTGCCTAACTAAAACATTAAAAGATTGTCAGGACTTTCATCAGTATTTTATCACCTGGAGTTAACACAATCAGCCCATTTTGGACTTCTTTGTGAACCCTGTGAGAAATCCATGACTGCTTTGTTCATACACCTTCCTTAAGGGTAGATCTTACTATTACTCTTCTCTCACAGGCCTCCTTTGAGCTGTATTTCTCCAAATTCTGAGGAGACACTGGCATTGCAGATGGATTTCAAGGTGCCCCACCTCTTAAGGTAACACTTGAAGTATGAAAAATAAATAATCTCACCTAGTAGAGTAAAAAAACCTTCTGCTTTATATTTTGTAATTTTTGTAGTAGAGGTGGTAGTAGTAGTAGTACTAGTAGTAGTAGTATCATGTGAGAATGAACCAGGTGAAGATTTACATCTCTGATTTCAAGACTGGATAAGGGCCTTTGACAACCAGGAATTTCTTCTCCTGCTAGTGATGGTAATATAGTGATATTGATGCTAGATAGCGAATTCAAAAAGCAGAAGTATGCTTTTTGACAGATGTACTTGGATTGGTTTCTAAGCAAAACAGTAATGTCACTTATGGTTAACATTTTATTGAGCAGCCTTCTGTGTAACTCCAATCATTTTTAATTGGACAGGAAGAATGGCGTTTGATAGCCAGCCAGATACAATGACTAGAGATCAGCCAGGAGAAGGGTAGGGAGAGAAATCTTCTTTCACCAAATCTTCCTTGGAACCACAGTGGTAGTCCCAAAAGGAAACATGTGTGCAGTGGTGGAAGCATGTATGAAGTTGCCCATGATCTACTGGTATCCAAAGTTTCTGACTCAATCCTTCCCTGATTCTGAACACTTGAGGATCCATACTCCAAGACAAAGACCCTCAAAGAGATGGCAAGATAAAATTATTTCAGCTTGCTGGACCAGAGACCTTGAAGTGTCTGTACCATGCAGGGCTTTTTTTTTTTTTTTTTTTAAATTGATTCTGATTTGATTTGATGTTTTAAAATTTTCATTCATTTAATTTTTTGATGCATTTTGATAACTGTGATAGCCTATTAAATCTTAGGATTCTTTTTCTTTGAAAGAAAAGCTTTTATTTTAATCTTCCTTTAGCAAAAAGGTATGTTATACATGAAGGTACCTTCCTTCAGGAATTAGTTACAAAGTTACAAACAGCCTAAGTCCTGTTCAGTAGAGGTTAAAAGAATTAAGTCCTAATGCCTCCAGCCAAACATTCTTATTCTGATGGAGTTCTGAGTCTTGGATGGTCAGGGGAAGCTAAGAGTCCAGAAACCTTTGTCCAGCCTATGACTAAGCTTCCCCAGGTGAAGCAGGCCACCTCAATCCCAAAGTCCCAATCTCTTTGTTTGTTTCCTTGTTTCTCTGCGTGCCTTGTGACACTCCAAGGTTTTATAACCTCAAAGGTTTCATACTTCCCTAAACTGGTCATCCTCATGGTCCCTCTTTCTCCTCCATGATGCTGATCCCCCCAAAATGTAAGGGGAATCTATACCCCTTATCTATGTTGCACAGATAATGGGAGAACCCATTATGACACACACACCTAATCTCAGAGTGCCTGGAAACAGGTGGAGATTGGAATCACACCAGGTGTGATTCCATCCTGCAACCTAGGAAAGAACAGAATTAAAACATACATGTTATCACATAATACTACAGGTTAGCTGCACTGTCAATTACCAGACATGTAGGAAACATCCCTCCCTAACCTACCACCAGCCCTCTCCATGAAAGGGCATCTGACACAGTATCTGAACTTTCAGACATGTGTTGAATAGCAAAGTCAAAGTCTTGGAGGTACGGGCTCTACTGGAGCTATTTAATGTGGAGCCACCAAAGTGCAACATGATCAGTCTGGAGAGTAAAGCAGTATCCCTGCACATATTGCCTCAGCTTGTCAGGCACATACACAATAGTGTAACATTCCTTCCCTGCTATGAACCAATTTGACTTCTTCAAGGAAAAGTCTTTGTTGAGGAACGGAAAAGGATGCAAAATCCCATCCGGTCCCTTTTGCAGCAGGACCGCTTTGTTGGAAGCATGTGTAGCCATGATGAAAAGCATGTTCAAGTCAAGATTTGTAGCCTGGTGAGATACTTAGAATTCTTTTCTGTAGTTGAGGGAAGGGCACTGGAACTCTCTAGCAGTAAATTCTAAATATTTGATGAAAGTATAAATCTCATAGGGTAGCACCATAACAGTTAAAGTGGAATCAGTCTGATATATTGTGAGATACATTCATGTACTAGGATATCTTGGCAATCTGTATGTTTTGTAGCAAATTTAGGATCTGATCTGCAGAACGGAAAATCCCTATATGTTTTCAGTGGGTGACAGAACCATAAAGATATAAGTAACTGAATAACATAGTTCAGAGGGAATGCAATAATTCTACTATCTGTGAAAAATGGGCAGAATATGGAAGATCAGCTCTTCCAAATCTGTAATTCTCAGCATGTGCTTATTGGCATAGAATAGGGACAGGTGAGACTTTGATTTGGTTCATTTGGTCAGGTCAACGTGTTTGCCCACTTAACCTAGTACTGTCTATTCCAATGGTTGCTAACTACATAGGCTCTCGAACAGATGGTATTTTATTTCAATGGCTGCCTGCGTCCCTTTTCTACATTTTTAACTGAAGGTATTAGGGATCTCTTCAATACAAAGCGAGTGCTCAGCTACTCAGCTATGGATTATCTCCATGGGACCATCATCATCTAGAACATAACACAGTCTAGAAACCTTTTGTGACGCTCATGTTTGTCTGTCTTTGGCACCTGCAGCTATTTTGCGGTAATATATTCAGTGGACTCATGTAGTTTGGCCAAGTGAATACACAAGACGTTTTCCTTGATAAATTTTCTGTAGTGTGAGGGAACGCAAATATGACTGAAACACCATTCACAGAGCACTGCTTATATCTGTAGTAGGTAGCCTTTGTTGAATTGGTTTCATTAACTTTGATATTTCTTGCCTAATAGAGTAACTTAGATAATTGCACATTTTACTGATCTAGGAAGATGAGATTACAAGTGCAGTTTTAAACTTTTTTTAATATTAAAGATATGTGAAACATTTACTTTAAATAAAACCCAGCACTTCATTGCCAAACTGCAGACTGCTTTTCTACAGTTTATCATGTTAGTTATGCTAAATGTTCTTGCCACCCCTATTTAAAGTGCTAAAAAAAGTAAGAAATGTCATTTCTGGAAGAGGACCTCAAGCAGAGAGGCTTGGAAATGGAGCCTGAATTCATCAGCAGCTTAAAGAGCGAGAGATGAATGGATGGAGCACTTATACATAGTTCCTGAATATGTAAGTTCACTCCATTTGTCTATCATATCCATTTAGATTAGAAATGATTCACAGTCTGTGCCAGGTTCACATTTGCATTGCATTGCATTGATTTATACATATTCATAGTCTCCACTGGCCATTCTAAGGAAATCTAGATATGGGGGAGAGTGAATATGTGTGCATGAAGTGATTCTAGAAGCAGTTAACACAGGCAGAGCAAAAAGCCCTACAAAATACACTGCGAAATCATGGTCATTTTTTTCCTACTAAGGCAAATGATCTTTTCCCAAGCTGCAAAAGAATTCTAATAAAAGTGAGATCACAAATAAGCCATTAATTAATTTTTGCAAAAATGTCAGAAGCCAGATGCTTTACAACTACAAACACTTCAAGTATCATTTGCTTGTCTCTCAGCATCCACTCATCAGATTGGTGACATTTTATAGTGTAATAGCCAAAGGGAAATAATTTACTGGGAAGTTCTCTTGTACAACTTCACTAGAATAAAAAATGAGGTAAGCAATATCATGCCTTCTTTTGTGCCATTCTCATTCTTTAGGTAATTTGACCCCACTTTAACTGCTATGGCTCCATCTTATTGGAAGCCTGGGATTTGTAACCTGGTATGACAGAGTTCTCTGCTAAAGAACTTTAGTTCTATAGCTCAAGGAAATGGACTAGAGAATTCTAAGTCTCTTACCAAACTACAGATCTCAGGACTTTGTAGGACAGAGCCCCAACAGTTGAAGCATGATTGAACTGCTATTATTTTGTAGTGTAGATAATTGCTGAAACTGTTCAGAGTTGCTTAATTCGTCATGGTTTTTGTTGCTGGTATTTAGAACATCATTGACAACATTAAACCCCAAAGCTTATATATACTTTTCAAGTGTGTGATCAGTGAAACCATAAATAAATAAATACTGACCCAATGTATAAACCCAGATTGGAGTGACACATCCAAGGAAACTAATGGAAAATGCATCTTCTGTTCTTCACCTTGCTAGGTAGCATACAAACCATTGCTGAGTTTGAGGTTGGCCTTGATCATTTAGAAATATTGTGAAACAAACATTAGTAATTCTGTGGTTCATAGTTCAATCCAGACTTGTTTCATCCTTTTGTGGATATACCTTCCAACCTAGTGATACTTTACCTATCCCAATGGATTATAAATGTAACAGATTTTGCTGTTTGGCTTAGTAATTGAAATAATATTCATTTGAGATTGTTTGCTGCTTAAGACAGGGTTTTTCTAAGTCTTGGGAAATTCTATAGGGAAGAATATACACAGGTGCAATGGTGCTGAAAGATTATTTGCGCTTCTGGAGTATTTGTATGCAAATAAATAATGTGCTTTTTGGTCATAGAAATATGTTTTCTGTGCAGAAAATCTGCACTTTTCAGCACAGAAGAGCACCTTCTGCACAAAAAGCAACATATGTATTTCTACACAGAGAACATGCTTTCTGCACAGAATTTCTATGCAGAAAAATGTGCTTTTTGAACAGAAAATTGAGCATATATATTCCTATACAGAAAAACCACTTGTATTTCTGCCAGAAATACATTTTCTGCATCAAAAATGTGTTCTCTGTGCAGATATATATATAGATATATATTTGCAAATCATGTTTTCTGTGCAGAAAAATATATTTATGCACAGATGAATGCTTCCTGCCATGTATATAACAGCTAAGAGGTGGGAAGACATCTTCATGTTCTTGTCCAGTGAAGAGAACACCATAGGAATAAAATATCCTTGCTGGCAAAGAAGAAGAACATTAAGCGTGATATTTATACTTTAAGTATAGAAAGGGATGTCAAATTGGTTTGGGAGATTGCTGTCAAAGGGTGCTAAAATTTTCTTGACAGTTAGAGCAGGGCCAACCCTACCATAAAGCAGAGTGATGGAGCTGTCTGAGATGGTAAATAATGGAGGTCAGGTAGCAGCCAACAAATCATGCCTTCTGAGTGGCCTGGAGATTTCCTTATATATGGTATGTGGCCTGTCTCACATCCCCTAAACTAGTTTGCTATACTCAGGAATGATGGGAGTACTGTCCATTTGATAGTGCTGAAATAAGATTCAACTGTCAATTCAGTTTACTGGTGAAATATGGAATCCACTGCCTTGTCAACCCTGGGCCAAATAATGCATTGCCAACTAATGCCAAATAATGCATTCAGTGTTTATTGCCAAATAATACATTCAGTGTTCCATAAATTTACTTCTCCTCTGTTTTTGAACATACTATGTAACCACAGTACATAGTGCGCCTTAGGATTTTCATAATGCAGTATTTGCTTTGCAACCCCCAGCATCATAGCTTCATGTTTCATAGTGTATTTTTCTATGGTTGGCTTTTATCATATGTCCTTTGTTTCTAACAGAATGTCATTATAAAATTGTAGGTACAGGCAGTGGCTAGGCTTGCAAACCAAGCATCAGCAATAAACATACACACTCATTGCAGCAGGACTTTTGTCCCCAAACTGCACTACAAAGAAGATTTTTCATTTCTTTGAGAAAATAATGGTAGAGTTCAGCTATTTAGATTGAATAGGATATAAATTAGTTCATGATCTTTTCACAGTTCAAGTTACTAAAATATTTACTATTAATGGGTGAAAGCCCAGACTAACTATATATTTGAGAATTAAGCACCTACTGGATTCAATTTATGAATTGATTTCAAGTTCTGATAGCCAGTGGCAAATGCTACTAGAACACTGGCTTCCTGAACTTTGGGTTTAGTACTGTTTGAGTTTGTGACTTCTTCCATTCCACATACAGATTGTAAGAAAATATACAATGAGTCTTTAATATTTTCTCCAAGCAAGCAGACTGACTCTGCAGAAATGCAGAAAGTTCCTGATGTTTGGAGCAAGGAGAAAATGAAATACACTTACCTGCTTCGAGCTCCATTGTTCAGCAAAAGGTCATATCCTAAGAGATACAGAGCATCTGTTTCTATTGCACTGCTAACTGGTAAAAATTGTTAGTATATTATAAGAACACACTGAAAATGCCAGGAACATCCTTCTAGTAGTATGTACTACTATTAGTAGTAAGAAGGACTGGAAGAAAGACCCAAGTAAATTATTCTAACAAAGTACTGTTGACAATGTATATTCTCCATCTTACCATTTTTAAAACAAATCCTTGGCTATGAAGCTCAACAAATCTGAGCTTGTTACAAGGCAGGACTGCCACTCTTCTCTGGCTGTAACTAGATCCTATTATTTTCACTCTGTGTTTCCTCATCTGAGGAGGCCTCTTCCAGGTAAAACATAACAATGATCTCATTCCATTTTCAAACATTATTTAACAGAATTAAATGATACAAGTTCATCATATGAATATTTCAAATTATGATTTTCTTAAAGAATATTCTCATAGCTGTTATCCTAATAATTTTCCTCTGAGGCCAGGACACCTCTGATTCATACAAAATATAACAGTAAAACGGCAGGTTCATTGTGCACTATAGTTAACCCAATGACCCAATTCCGCACACAAAAATAACTCTGACTAAGACTCTGTGATCATGTGTTAATTATGTTTTTCATAATTAACATCACCTGATGTACATCTGTAAAGTGGGACGTGAATGCAAAAAAGGAAAGGGGATAGATTTTAGGCCATGTGGAAGAAATTGATTATTGTAAAGGCTAATCATTTGCTACAAATTAGCTGAGTACAATGGCGAATTCATTGTGAGATGCTTCCCATCATAGTGCTACTTGTACCTGCCATTGTTCATTATTGTGATTGACAGAGTTATTCAGTTTTCACTGCCAGACAAATAAAGCTAATTATATGATAATGAATAAGAATTTCAATAAGTATATTTTCTCCTTCAAGCTCCAAATAAGAGGAACACAAATCTGTTTCTTTTCACCTAAACAAGTCAAATATTTTTTTTAAAAAAAACTAGCATTTTTTAAATAATATCTCATGTTAGAATTTATCTCGGTATATTAAAACTCAAAACAAATATTAAAATTAGGCAGGATATTGTGCACTTTTTTTTTCAACTAAACTAGAGGACCACACTATTAGGTCACTTTAAATGAATAAATCAGACTCATTTGGCATTCTGTCCCATTTTATTTTATTCTGTTGCCTTGAATTACTTTTAATTAAAAGAATTATGCTTAAATGCAGCTAGACCTATATAAGCTGTAAGCTATATGGGAAAAAATGTACATCCATATATGAACCCACCTATACTCTAAGCACTGTGGGAGAAGACTTTCTTGTGATTCCTCCACCATCACAGGCATGTGCAGTAAGGACATGAAAGAGAACCTTCTCAGTGGTTGCTCCCAAGTTGTGGAACTCCCTTTCCAAGGAGGTCCAGTTGGCCTCTTCCCTGCTGTCTTTCCACTGGCAACTAAGAATATTTTTATTTAAGGAGGCATTTGGTGATGGAAGGGAGGGAGTGTAGTATTTTTCTTTTATCTAATATATAAAAGTCAAAGTTTGTCTGTTTGCCTGTATCAGGCAAAGACCTCATATGATTGGCTACCAAAGAAGATTCTGTGGAATCCTGGGGTTTTCAATTTAGGGAGGGGCCTTTAGAATTCTCAGTCAGATTGCTCTTGGGCCTCAGTTAACTGTGGCCCTTTCCGCACACAGTTATTAAGGCAGGCCAATGTGTCTTGTCACGGAGGTATTCTGCAAGTTGGAGCAGACTAGGTTCAGTTTATTTACCTTCGTTCCGCATGCAATTCTGACTAAATGCGCCCCCATGTGGTGGTAAAGTGCACTATTTGAAAAACGGAAGAAATCGGTTTTCCACTTTTCCAGATTGAGCCGATTCGTACTTTCACAGTGGTGCAGACATGTACTCTCGCACCAATGTGAATTGGTGGTCAGAGGACGGCTCATGAGAGGGGCCAGGGGGTAATACGGACTTTCGCACGTACGCACATACACAATGACATACTAAACCATGCCAAAAAAAAAAAAGGCCAATCGCAGCCAAGGGGGGATGAGGGGAGTAGTGGGAGTGGCCATGGTGGAGGCAGTGTGGATTTATGAACTCACGCTCCTCCAGATCAGAATAAGACATACACAGTAGCTGTGTGAAAGGAAATGAGGGAAAGTCCGCCTTGTTTCAAGCCCAGAAAATCCAGTAAGAAATGGCACGAACCTATTCACCAGCCTCATGTGGAAAGGGCCTGTGTCTGTCTTGAATAGACCGACTGCTATACAGACGAGGCCTAGCAGCGACGAGAAGGATAGTGTATTCCCTCAGGAGTCCAACCCATGTATGTTAATAACTTTGACTACAGACTGGATTAGGGAATTTGGTGAAAAGTTACAGGTACTGGAGAAGACAGTTTGGGGAATTAGAGACACAGGATCTCAAATCTTTCTAACAAGTATTATCTAGGAGAAAATAAAATCCGGGACAAAGCCAGGTGTATATGCTAGTTATTTTATAAATGTCTTTTTTAATGCTATTTTAATTTGTTTTTTTAAAGTTTGTTTAATTGCATTTTAACTTATGTATCGGGGGGGTTTTTTAAAAGAAGTATTGTGTGTTTTTTTAAAGTGTTGTATACCGCGTTGGGTTCCATACTGGGAGAAAGGCAGGATATAAATCAAAAAATAACATAGTAATAAGTGTGTGTAGACAAGGTGTCACATGGCTTATGAATGGTTCCAAGCACAGGGAACACAACTGGCTGTATAAACTGGGTTGGCTCTCAATATCATCATAATCAAAATCAGTTATATTCTGTCATTATCAATGAAGTTCCAGATATGAGCTGTGCTCAAGTGCTTCTTTAGCAATTCATGGGGTAAGTAAAAGATTCTTCCTTGGCCTTAAAAATACATTTATGGATAATATGCTGAATACCAAACTGAAAGAAAAATTTAGACTAAGCACTTAAGAATTGTGAATGCTACTGTAACCTTGGGAGCAGAACAAGCAGTTTATGGCGGGTGAAATAAGAGTAAGTAAATGATGCTGCACAAGTGCTTTTACTACTTAAATGAAAAGTAAAATTGCTGGAAAGTCGCTGTCCAAAAGCAAAGCAAGCAGCAGCAAAGCCTTTAGATGGGGTTTTGTGTTTTACAATTTTACAAATACGCATGTGTCAGTATTCCTAATGGCTGGAATTCCAAAAGCCTTGATGGTGAATGGCTTCCAGGAGGTATTAAATCTGGGTTTTGGTCCAAATTTTAAAAGTACATGGGTGATAGAGGTCAGCATTTTGGAAAGCTCCTTTAAAGTATGAGCCAAAACCTGGAGCAAATTCACTGCTCCACTGACATGGAAGCTAACATTCTTGGGTCCATTGCATTGTTACAGACATTTGACATGAATGAAGCATTTCAAAACTATTTTATGACCTCTGAGAGGCAATCATGAGTAAAAAATTGCACTGGTGGGTTTTTGCTGCATGTACACATGCAGCAAAGTTTTTAAAGAAAATGCTTTTACTATGGGTATTGAAAGTGGAAGGAGAGAACATCAGAAGGAGAGAAAACTGGTCTGAGCATTGAAGAGTTGCCTAAGATAGGGACAGGATCTTGGATTAGAACAGGAGCAAGAAGAGTATAAAAGGAAATAACAAATGAAATATCAGGATGTGGAAAGTTACTTTCTTAAAGTAATTGGCTTCTATTATTTAGTTGTTGTTTTTTTTCATTAATGTTACTCATTACTTACAAGGTCCCCCAGGATGTTCTTGCAAACAAGTTAGTAAAATGTGGGATAGACAAGATTACTGTCAAGTGGATTTATAATTGGTTGAATAACTGAACCCAAAGGATGCTCACCTATGGCTCCTCTTCATCCTGAGAGAAGTGACTAGCGGGATGTCATAGAGTTCCGTCCTGAGCCTAGTGCTATTCAATGTCTTCATAAATGATTCAGATGAGGTAAGAGAGGGCATGTTTATCAAATTTGCAGACAGCAACAAATTAGGAAGGGTAGCTAATACCCCAGAAGACAGAATCAGAATTCAAAATTATCTTAACAGGTTAGAGAGCTGTACCAAAATTAACAAAATAAATTTCAACAGGGACAAGTGTAAGGTGCTACAGTTAGAAAAAAAATCGAATGCACAGATACAGGATGGATGAAATTTCTCTTGGACACAGTACATGTGAAAGGATTCTAGGAATCTTAGTAGACCACAAGCTGAACAGAAGTTAACAGTGCGATGTGGCAGCTAAAAAAGACAATGTAATTCTAAGGCCATTTCTGCACTAGACTGTTACAGTGCTATTATTCCACTTTCAACATCCTATGGAATCCTGGGGTTTGCAGTTTAGGGATTGGCCAGTCTCTCCCTAAACTGCAAACCCCAAAAAGCAACACATCCCACATTGTGACACATTAGTGACACATCAAAAAGATGCTCATTGTCTTATTTCTGTGAATACTCATGACCTTTGAAGAGAGTGTTTCAACCACTTAACTTGTGCATGAATAGACTCTGTTCATGCAATCTTTTTCTCATGATACAGACAGTTCAAACATATGAGACCTCGTGATCAAGGTATCTCCCCTGCCAGGTAAGTAAAACCTACAGAATTGACCAAAAGGAGAGAGAAGGAGTGATTAAATGGTTATTTGAAAATCCCCCACATTTACTATCTCATATATATCAGGAAATATTACAACAAGAGAGGGAAGAGGAAACAATAAAAAATACAATGATTTTATGGGCTCAAAATATAGGACATTCAATTCAGTTAGAGTTTTGGGAACAGAGTTGGAAAAGAACACAGAAATTTACAGTAGCCCAGAATTTAAAAGAAAACTATTATAAAATGTTTCATAGATGGTACATGACACCTGAAAAATTGATGAAAATTTATAAAACAGGAACAGGGCAATGTTGGAAATGTCAAAAGGAGGTCGGTACGATGTTTCATATGTGGTGGTCATGTAATAGAGCAAAGAAATATTGGGGGGAAATACACAATAATATCTGTACAATATTGAAGATGCAATTTGACAAGACACCTGAAATGTATTTGTTAAATATGACACATATGTTAGATGGTACTGTGTTAAAGAAATATCGGTGGATAATATTGTATATGGTCACGACAGCTAGTATAGAATTTGCAATATTATGGAAAAACCAGCAAATACCTACAGTTGACCAATGGTGGGTAACTTTGATTGAAAACAGGAATGCAGATATAGTACCTAAGAGATTAAGGGGCAAATCTGATGAAGAGATAAAAAACAAATGGAGAATAGTGTTGGATAATTGCTGGGTACTTTTAGATAACAATGCTTAATGTATAACTTTTATCAAGAGGATGTGATTAGATGAATAATATGACATATAATTTAGTACAGACTTATTGTAGGAGCTATCAGGAAATGTTAGCATATATTAGTGTGGTACATCTAATTTTAACGTGTTGATTAAATTAAAGAACATGAAATCTAGGGAGGAGAGGAAGACTGTCAGAAATATTTCAATGAATTGTACAATTATATATATGTGTGTGTTTTATATGATGGAATTTCAATAAAATTATACAAAAAAAACCATATGAGACCTCAAATGAATAAAAAGATGTAGAAATCCTTTGGTAATATGCTTCAACAATAAGGATACATGAATGAACAGACAAGGAACTATACAAGTGCTATTTGCAATGTAACAGCAGAGAAAAAGAATGCTGGGATACATACAGGTTTGGATGCAGAAGGAACCAAAATGGCAGCTAAGAACACAAAATATCTCAGCAGAGTACAGTTTGAATGGTAAAGGGTCAGAAAAGACATGGAGAAACTGAAGGAGAGACAGGATGAAGATGAACAGGAAACAACTAGGTAGTTATGAAGTAAAGTATATTTGAGGTCAGTCAAAGCAAAAAGTAGAGAATACTGAGAAATTACCACAGTCAACTGATGGATTGTTGTATCAGCCCATCTGGTTTTAGCCCTCTTTTTATGCCAGAGAGTTTGGAGTTTTAGCATTATTATAGATCAGTATGCGTCTTATATTTATATGTTTAATCTGGAACATCATCTGCACATGTTAACGTGACAGGAAGCATACAAATTCTGTACTGAAAATCAAAGGGAATAAGATAGGAGGAGTGACGGGGGATAAGAAGGATTAAGGAACAAAAGTAATATTCAAATAAGCAAAATGGTTTGAGGAAATGATAACCTCCTGAAAAAGCACTATTTGAGACCTGAAAATTGAAAGAGAAGAGCATTTGGTATAGTCCTGATGTGTACTCATGCATAATACAGTCTAACTATTTTCACTTCAAGAGAATAATTGCTTTCATGGACACTTTATTTCTATAAGATGAATTCAATTTTTTAAAAAAGAAGAAAAATGACTAAGGGCTAAGCAAGGATTGCAGAATATGCACACAGCTAAGCAAGATAAATAAATAAGGAAATATCTAAAGGGGAGATGGAATCTCAAATACTAATATATTTCACAACAAAATTACTGAAATAACATGCCTGCAGACTCTGGATTCCAACTTCAATCACAATTATTGCTATCCAAGTGACTGGTTCATTTTCCCTGCTGCAGGACAAAACCTGACTGAGCATCACGTAGGAGATAAAGCAAACTCTGTAACAGAAATCATATATTTTGATTCAAAAATCACTCTGTGGAACATCATGGATGGATTTAAAACCATAAAGCCTCTACATTTTATCTCTATTGAGATTTTTCTGGCATTTCCCACCCATTCTCAGCCTCACATAATGGAAAATACTCAAGGTTAGAATGTTTTTTTCACCCCTTTGTTTCTTTGTTATCCTTTCCACTTTACTTGGTACAAGGTAGTTCTAGAGATGTTTGAGGGATGTGGTCTTTGCAAATTTGTGCACACAGTGTCCTAAATGACACCACTTGGATTGATGAGTCTATAAAGCATTTTTAATATGTTGGATAAAAGTTAACGATGAATCCAAATTTTGCACATCTCTAAGGCCATTTCCGCACTGGGAATTTAAAAAGGTGCAGAGCGACCTCCAATGGAGGTCTTCTGCACCGTAGATTGGACTGGGGTGGACTACTTTTTGTAGTTCCACACCTCAACCCACGTAGGAGCGACCAGAACTAGCCGCGTGGCATGTTTTTTGAAAACCTCTTTTTAGAAGTTTTTAAAAAGCATGAACTGTGCAGCACCATACTGCTCTATCGCCTGGCTCAGAAGCAGATTTGCAGGCGAGCGAAAGTGCATGCCTGCAAATCTTCCAGGGGCGGGCTTTCAGCTGGCGAGCTTCTCCGGTTGGTGGAGAGCCTCCACCAATCGGAAGCCACCATTTGGGATGCTGGAGGACTGTGGAGCAGCGAACTTGCACTACTCCTCATGGCGACGGACTCGCCCAGCCGGAAAACAACGCCGGTAAGCTCCATTTTCGGGCATCCCCCTCAACATGCAGAAAGGACCTAAAGGTTTTAATGTAGTTCCTGGCAATTCACATGTATAAGCAGTTAAGCATTTTGAGACAAAACATCTATTTAAATCAATAATCATTCAGGGATATTGAAAGTGATATATAATAACAGTAATGCAGAAAAGATCTGGTTTTGAGAGTGAACACATTCAAAACAGATAGTGTGGAAACAGAGCCACTTCCACCTATGCTTCATACAATTTTTTTCCCCTAGTCCTTGGAAAGAAGATAGGGAGGCAATTGTCCATCCAAATGGAGGTGGAACATGAAGAAGTTGATGTGGAAGTACAAATAGCATGTGGAGCCAGCTGACCTGAGACTGAGTCCAGGAATTAATTCCATAACCCCAAGACCCACTAAGGTGGCAAGGTTAGGTACAGGACAGGGCTGTTGTAACCTTAATCATGAACAGATGGAAATGAGGACGAAGTACCGTAATACATCATCAAGACAGAGGAAGGTACCTGCCTTCCCTTCCCTTCCCTTTCCAAATGAAACTTTCAGCTGCAGCCATTTTTTTCTTTCCACCTTGGTGGTGAACAGAAGGAGGGTGTGCAGAGGTGCTGGCAACAATAACAGAGCTTGCTACTTCTTTGGTCTCTCCACCCGTTTTCTACCAGGAGGCAAGAGTAATGTTGGTAGAGAACATGTGCAGATGAAAAATTGAGCTTGAAAGGGCAGGGAAGAAAGTTACCTTTTTCAGTCAATCTGTTATGGATTAACACTACAAGAGCCCCATCCCAAAGATGATGGAAGCACAGTTAATGAAAAACATCCAGAAGTACCCTAGAAGGTGAGGCTTCCTTAGAGTTCCACTTTGGGCTTTGAGACTAGGACAGGAAAAGTAACCCACTTGGGCACTCATCTTCCTCACATTCCAAGAAATCTAATACTTGAAGAAATTGTGACTCAGAATTTTTGTTTGTTTGTTTGTTTTTAAAGGGATTCCAGAGCATCATCCTATCATTACTCAGTTATGATTAGCTTTGGCATGTCACTATGTTCTTTCTTCTGAAAAGAAACTTCTCAGGCTCTGCTATAAAGGCACACCTGTGAAAGGTGTTTTATAGTATTCTAGGAGCTACCACAGTTTCTAAAGGGAGATAACATTTCCCTAATTTTACCCAGGCTCTTTGTAAAATGTTAGGTTTTATTTCAAAAGCCAAAAAAGCAGACATGGGAAACCATTTTCAGCCCATGTGCCACGTTACTTCCTTGAGATTTTTTTGCCTTTGGCAAGCAGGCCTAGGATATAAAATGGAAAGGCCACTAATCCATACACATATATCTAGCAGTGTAGAGCAACCTCCATATGTATAGTTACAAAGGTCATAACACAGAAACCAGCTTATGTGCATTTTGTAGAGATGCCACTTTGGGATTTGCTGTTCCTAAAGTGAAAAATCACATCCAGTGCAATTCTGCACAATTCTATGCATAAATCCTATGTGGATTGCTTCTAGGAAAGTGTGCATAGGATTGCAGATTTATTCACTGTTGTCGATAAGATTTGTGAGTAGGAATTGCAAACATGTTCCATGAGACTGAAGGAAAAAAAATAAAGGAAAAGAGAAACTTCATATACAATGTGCAACAAAATTCATCTCTGCATTGTATCATTTCTGTGTTTTTGAGTGGAGAACACAACACAAAACAGAGCAATTCAAGAAGCTGAATAGGTTAAGAAGGAATCACAAAGAAAGCATTTGAATCTTGTTTGTTTATCTGAATAGCTTCTTGTCATTGAATGTAACCTTGTTTCTGCCTGGTTGCCCTATGGAAAATTTGCTCTGTTTACAGTCTGCCGCATGGCTGAACAGGTTCCAGCTGATATTGAAAAAAAAATAATAATGATTGAGTACTGTTGTCTGTATAAGTACAATAGAAAACATGATGCACTGCTGTTGATGGTGATGTTGACAACATTTGTAATTCCTTGGTTTAGAATACAAACTTCAGTAACTCAAAATGGTTTGCTTTCAAACTGGCCCACAGAACAGCTCCTCCCTCTCATCCATCTGCTTACCTTGCAGCAAAGTAAATGCCACAGAGTACCAGGAACATTACTATCTGTTTTCTTTTCCCTTTCAAAGTGCTAGAAAGTCTTGCCTGGAAGAGGTAGTTTACCCAGAGTGACAGACAATAGTATGAATTGCAGTGTGTCACTTATAACTGACCCTGTGCCTCAGTTAAAATTATATGTCAACATTGATATAAAATATAAAATTCAAAATTCATTTATTTGTATGTGCATCTCTGTGTTTACACAGACACTTCATCTTGTATAATAAATGTATAATTTAAATAAGATTTTTTTTAAAAAGTGCCTATCTGCTCAATTACATACTGTATGTATCAATATGAGTATGGATGTAAATTATATTTCCATATCGTATTGGCTATTTAACTTCAAAGAAATAATAATTTTTTTAACAGAATTGAAGCAAAAACTATATACAGCGGACAAAAGTCATGCTGACCTGTGTTGTGAAAAATAATATATCAGCTGCTGCAAATGAATTCACAGAAGATGTAAGGTCAACATGCAAGGAGGAAGAAATACCCAAGAAAACAAGGAGAAAGATTTCAAGCATTCCTAGCCCTGTATTGGAACAATTAAGACCACTGTAGGTAAACACGTGCCTGAGAATCCCATGCTAGTATGACCAAGCTCCAGGATTACTGCGGGCAGGGCATAAATCTCCACCAAACAGCTTCCACAGATACGCCACTGTTACTGGTTGCACAGCACAGCTTAAAGGCATTAGGATACACCCCCATGACCAGTCAGTGGCCAGAGATGTGGTGATGAGCTCTTACACACCACTAGGCTGCAGTTATTCAGGCAGGGAAAAACAGATTATCCATTCCCTTCCTGAAACTCCTGTATTTATTTTTATTAAAGGTGAAATTCAGCCTACTCAGTTGAAAAACAAACTTTTCTTAGTTCCAAGCTGCCTTGGATTCCATTTTTTAGGAGGAGAAAGGTGAAAGTGCAGGAGGGTGGTGTAATTGCTACTCATTGATGGGAAAAATCCATCCATGATTTGTGGTGTGATTGTGCTGCCTGGGAATGGGAGAAGGATGAGACCTGGACAACGTTGTGCATAAGCGTCATCCAGGTCCCATACTCCGCCATTCTCAGTGTGGGATGAGAATGTCCTGCAGAAAGGGCTGCAGTTTTGAGGAAAATACACGTACACGTAGATGATGATGATGATGATTCTGCTATATCATTGACTAGAACACAAACCAATGGATTCAAATTACAATAAAAGAGATTCCACCTAATCATTAGGGGAAATGTCTTTATTGTAAGAGCTGTTTAACAGTGGAGTAGACTACTTTACATTGAGGTGGGCTCTCTGTCTTTGGAGATCTTTAAACAGAATTTGGATAGGCATTTTTCAGAAGTAGTGTAGTGGTATATTCCTGCATGGCAAGGAGTTGTGTCTGCTTCTAACTCTTAACTCTTCTATGAGATGATGTTGACCATGGTGATAGTGGTAGTTTTGAGGATAAAATGGGAATGATCTGTTGTACTGGCCTAAGCATCTTTGTGGATGAGATAGAAATGAGAAATACAAGTCAGACCATCATCTTCAGAAACTGCCTCTTGTAGGCAAATATCAATATGACACAAATATATTAAAGCACCTTGCGTATTCCATGCAAAGTCTGATTACCACAATCAAGTTTAGTTGACAAATCTCTCAAGAAAAAACTGCTTGTTGGAATATCTCTCTCATGAGCAAGAAGATATTTTCAAGTTCAGGATGGGGATGAGGAGAGCAGGAGGAAAAGGATGGGCCAACAGATGTTCAATATGTCGAGAAAAGAAATAAAAATGAAGTGAGAGCGAGGAAGGGGAGTTATCATTGTATTTTACCTTTCCCTTTTTTTCCCTTGACCTTCTAACAAATTCTGACTAGCTTCTAGAGTGAAAGGACCCCACCCTCCAGTCATCTGATAAAGAATAATATCCAGAGATCTTGTGGCAGGACAATAACAGCCCAAATTAGACTCAAAAGCTCATTTCTCAGTTGCTACTACACACATTGCTATTCCCCATACCACATAAAGGAAAAGAAGAGGCAAAGGTGCAGGAGTTTTCTTTATCCTTCTGATGATATTTTTCAACTTCAAACACTAGGAGTAAATTAACATCCTGACTTATAAGATACAAATACAAGATAGATTCTGCCTTGTTATTACTGGAGTTGAATTATTCAGTGCTTCCCATTAGCAAAATGATAGCATGACAATTTTATATTTAGACTTCCTTGTACACTGCATCAGCACCTTGCTTCCAAGTCATTTTTAAGTGCACCTGACAAGAAATATCCACACTGACTCAGAAAATTATACTTCAATTAATGTCTAATGTCTGCTTGAAATTCATAGGATCTTTTTTTCCATTAAAAATATATATAGGATTTTTCCCCTAAAAGCTGCCCTAAAAGTTCCCTAAAAGGGGCAACTTTAAAAAATCCAGTGCATTTTTATATAGCCGTTCACTGGATTTTTATGTTTTACAACTGTTCATTCCATAATTGGCTGCAGCATTAATTATTATTAATTATTAGCTTAGCATGATGACTTTTACCTCTTTCTCATCTCTGTGTCCACATGGTTTACTTGAGAAACCCATTTGTTTTTTTTTTCCTGGCTATTTTTTCTGAAGTTGTTTCTCTAGTACTTCATAAAGTCAAGCAAATCCTTTCCTATTTGGTTAAAAGCTGTTGACTTCTTGCGCTCTTTTATTGCTGTGGTTCCAAATTTAATCTTGCAGATCTGAAGTCATTTCAAAATGAAAATCGTAACATTCTTCTTGAAGTACTGTAATTTTCTTCATCTTTATGAACACAGACAGGGAACTTTTAGTTCTGAAGCATAGCTCATAATAATCATGCACATTTGGGGGAAAAATCTGAATATTCACAAGTTGTGAATAAGCCATAGTGATCTATTTCAGATGCAAAGACACACTATGATATCACACATAGTTCCATGAGAAGCCAATTTCATGTAATATTCTATTAATTCTTATAACAATTGTACTTTTTCTAAAAAGACACCAAGTCATTGGATCTGTGCACCATCATCATCATCATCATCATTTTCATTTATATCCCACATTTTTCTCAATAATGAGACTCAAGGCAACTAAAAACATGTTTAGAAACAATAAAGAGTATACATCTGTCCCAATAAAAGTAAAAATATAAAAGTTATTTTTGAAAAAATTATAAGGTTAAAAACATTAAACATTACAGTTCATTAAAAGACTACAGATAAACTTAGAAATAGCACCATACAACTTGACAAGTCCACCCTGGTCAATTTCTAAAGTCCAATGATATAAAAATGTTTTAACGTGTTGATGGAAAATCAGCAAGGATAGGGCCATCCTGGCCTCTTAAGGGAAGCAGTTCCAAAGAGTGGGAGCAGCCAATTAGGAGCTTCTCTGCCTTGTTCCCACCAAATGAGCCTGAGTTGGTGGTGAGACAGAAAGAAGGGCCTTTCCATGAGATCTCAGAGTTCTGATGGGCTCATAAAGGAAGATTCAGCTATTTAAATCACCTGCACCCAAGCCGTATAGGGTTTTATAGAACATCACCAGCCATGAATTGTACCTGGAAGTGGACTGACAGATGGTGGGGCTGTTCCAACAAGAGAGTTGTGTGCTACCTGTAGCCAAGCCCAGTTAAGAATCTGGCTGCAGCTCTTTGAATCAGTTGAAGTTTCTGATCACTATTTAAAGATAGCCCCATGTAGCATACATTGTTAATTGTTGTTAACCACCATTATGTTGGCTTCAACTTACGCTGACTCTATCTATGAATGAAACACTGCCAAGTCACTCTGTCATCAGCACTGCTCACATCTTGCAGACACAGGGCCATCACTTCCTTGATTGAGTCTCTCCATCTGTAATGCAGTCTTCCTATTTTCATAGTGCCTTCTACTTTGCTATGCATCTTTTCTAGTGAGTCATGCCTTCTCATGATGTGTCCAAAGCACAATAGCCTCCCTTTAGTCATCGTGGTTTTAGGGAGAGTTCAGGTTTGATTCGCTCTAGGACCAATTCCTTTGTCTTTTTTAGTGGTCCACTGTCTCCACAGAACTCTTCCTCAGCACCACATTTCAAAGGAGTTTATTTTCTCCCCATCAGCTTTCTTCACTGTCCAGTTTTCACATTCATTCATAGAAACTAGGAATACAATAGCATGGACAATCCTAACTTTTTTAGTGATATATCTTGGCACTTCAGAATCTTGTCTAGTTCCTTCAAAGCTGGCCTTCCAAGTCCTAATCTTTTTCTGATTGTTTTGACTGACCAGGAGGTAATCTGTCCATGGAAATACAACAGCAGAAAGTTCCTCCATTCCCAGATCACTATCATCCCATCCTATATAGGAAACAAGGTATAGAGTTTGCCCAGTAGCATTAATGGGGCCAGACACCACTTGGTAGACATGAAGTCCTGGGCCACTCAGTATGGATGTTGAAGTCCCCCAGCATCACAAACTGTGGGGACACCACACACACACACACACCCCACATATACACACTCTCATCCAACCAGGTCTCTGTAATACATGCCCAGCTGCCACATTCATCTAGGATTATATCATGAATAGCAGCTGTTTTATTATTCACCAACTTGGCATTAAGCACTAGCATTGCAATCTGTAGCAAACCGTAACCCATATGTATACATGCACCACTTCAATAACGCTTTCCTCTGATCATGGTACAACATGTAAGCCTGATTCAGACATTCTAACTAGTTGAAATAGGGCCAAAGGTAGGTAAGGTGATGCAGCTCTGCCCCTTTATCATATGGGGAGCAACAATGAAATGCAGAGAGCCTCTTCAAAGAGCAAAGGCTCATGATGTGTTTCTGAATGATGGAGAACCACGTTTTATTTTCAGTTCCTTCGTATTTTTTTTTAAAAGGCAATATTTGAGATACAAAGAAAGTGAAGACTTGGGTATCTCTTTAGTTAAGTATACTTAATTAAGTAAACTCTTCTGACTCAACCCCCCTGCAATATGACCAGAATTTCATACACTCATGCTGTAATCACTGTTAAAATGGACATCCCCCTTATCTTCATGAAAATCCTGCTCAGTAAAGCAGGATTTTGGGGGGTTGGGTTGGGGGGTTTACAATTGTGGCAACAGTGTTACAATCATGGCTAAGTAGATACTGTGAATGCAAAACAGGTACCTACAGTAACTCATCCATAATTGTTTTGTATACACAATCTCTATGTAGTTGTGATTGTGCCACTGTTGCCATGATTACAATTCCTCCCCAATGTGCTTCACAAGGCATCAGCTGCATGGAGAGAAGAAAATCCATTCTATTGGAGACGGGAGCATAAGTGAAAGATGTTTCGGTCAGGCTTGGGATGGTCAGGCCAGGAGAGGTTATTTAGTGAAGTGCACTTAACTTATAAACTGATACAGGATTGTGGCCAAAGTCTGAAAAACTATGAATGCAGGAGAAAGAACATGGACAGATCTTCACATGCCTGACAATGAATTAACTATGCTAATAGTCCCTCATAGCATCTGACTAATCTTTATCATTTACTCAACCAATATCATCTGCAGTGAGAAGATCTGTGATACAGATAACACAGACCTAAACCCCAACTAGATTAGATCCACTGTATCAATAGAGTTTACATAATAGAGTTTACATAAGTGCTGACTTAAGTCCCCATGGTTTCAATAGATCTGTTGTAGTCAGGACTAAAACTTGGATTAGGCCATAATGTTTATGTTATGAAACAATTTGAGCAGCAGTGAAGTAAGGATTCATTTCTGGTACAAAAATGTGTCTGAATAGAAACTGTATAAAATATTCATACATTACACCTATGGAAAGAACTTTCTATGCCCTTATCATTTCTATCCTTCTCATCCAATAAGGAGAAATGTCAGAAAAAAATTGTCCCTGACATGCAAGCTGATTATGACTTTGAAGTCATCATTCTCTCTCTCTTTCTCTCTCTCTCTCTCTCTCTCACACACACACACACACATACATTGTATTATTATGTCACTCAATGCATTATAAATATACAGGTTCCCAAATGGAGAACCATTTTTAAATGTTTCTCCTGTCTTCTTCTAAGCACCTTCTGGCTGTATTCCAAGAAAGGGCAGTTTGAAACAGAAGTGACTGTGAGTACAGTTGTGCTGAGTCTGTAGACTTTAAATTGCACAGATATTAGGGACAGATGGACAGCAGAATCAGGAGACAAGAAAGATCAGCCAGCCACAGCTGCTATGAGAGGCAATGGAAACTGAGGCCCACAATTCAGCAGGTGTCTGCTACAATTTCTAAGACTTTCATTAAAACCATGGCTTAAAATCTACTTTTTACAGCAACTGAAAAGTGAGCACAGCAGCAGAAAAATAAGAATGGATCATGGATATTGTTAATGTAACTACTTGCAAATGTAATATTCCTTGCAGGGAAAGAAGTTTGAGGAGAACAACAGAACTCATATCCTATACAAATGATATTCCAGTAATACTGCGCACCAGGATTAGGAAAATTAGAGTGTGTGGGACACATGTGACTCCCAGGGCTATTTAGACCCCCCAGGGTGCTCAAACACCCCCAAATATTTGGAAAAATAAAGTCCAAAAATTGGGTGTGCTGAGAAAGTAATTTGTGGAGGACAATTTTGGGGAAGGCACACTTCCTTCTCCTCAGCTGCTTTAGACCTAGGAGACACCCTTTTCTGACCAGAAAATGAATATAGAAGACTAAAATCATGAGGGAGAATTAAATAAACACCTTCAGGTTTAAATTTAAGTTGAAATTAAAAAGTAGCTAAAAGTTGTCTAATATAGTAGTTTTGCTATGGGGCAATGTTTAGTAAATAGTGTATCAATAAGCTTGGGCTAATTCAAAAAGGGTCCCATATTGGTGTGGTAGTAAATCTGCTCTGGGCATGATTCTGAATGTGGAGTGATGCAAGATGTTGAACATATTTTCAAAATAAAGCTTGGACTAAAACCCAGAAAGGATTCAACAGCCCATGAACACCAAAGCCACAAGACACTACTGGTTGCATAGTGATACAGAGGCTATGTCCAGAATTTCTGATCCATATTAGCTCATGATCCTCTGTGCACTAAGATGGAGAACAGTATTGAGGAAAATGAACTTCCAGTAAAGTATTACAGTGATTCCGTTGTGTGTCGGCACTGTGCCTATGCTAGCATGAATTATGTCTTAAATACACAGTTTAAAATTGGAGGAGCTTTCTTCTACAAGGGCAAACATTAACTTTAGTTGCACTCCCTCTGAAGAAATGGGTTTCAGCAATCCACTTAAGGCATTTATACCAGAGTCTAATTTTTGCCAGAGTTTCCCAACAGTATGACATAACGTTTAGTAAGAGAAGTTCAATATTCTTGCCAAATTTATGGTAAATCATGCTTATAAGATAGATGCATTTATATTGCATTCAAATCAATATGTAATCAGTTCCTGACTTTCTGATATGAATAGGTATTACACTGCTACTGATTGAGAATTATTTTAACTCACTTTTAATGTTTGAATTCATTATATATCAAATGTTATGTTTATTATCTAAGCACACAGACAAAGACGTGTGTATTATTTTATAATGGCAAGATGTAGGGTCCAGGAGCTCCCAAAAAGTGATGGTTAGAAAATCCTCCCCTATTTTTTAAAATTGTTGTATGCAATTTTTACTTCCCAGAACAAACCACAGAACCAAATGCAATCTGCAGTCTAAAATTCATATATTTCTGTGATATATTCTGATAAAAAATGTGCTTGATAACATGCACACATTTGAAAAATGCTCAAAGAAAATTGCATACAATTCTAAAAAAACACACAAGTGCTTTAGTCCTTTGTATATGTACAAAAAAGGAACACATTAGAAAAAATATGGACAAAATGCATCTGTTTAAATACACCTGCCTGAAAAAGGCATACAAAAATATGTGAATTTCTGTACATGAGAGGCAATTCACAAGGAGCTGGCATAGCAGTGAAAAAAATGGAATTTCAATTAACTTGAGTTTGACAAATTTATCCATCCCTATTGTTAGAGACCCTCTATCACCTCCGCCACATTTGTCCCTTTCCATATTACCCATGCTCAGCTTATCTATACTGTAGCCATTTTCCTGTATTTCCTTCAATGCTGGATTCTTTTCAATGTTTGGGTGATGGGAGGGGGAGCCAGGCTGGAACATAGGAATCAATGGTCATTGAATGAACATAGTAATTCAACAGACTGGTATGGACTACTGCGTGAGAATTGAATGTGAGTGGGAAAGAGTGGGGAAAGGCAAGAGGTGTTCTAAAAAGTGAATCTTGCATTGTATCCTCAGTTCTGTCAAATAGATTGTGTGCTGAACTAAATCTTTAATAAAAGCTTTCTGGATCTATCCATGAAGTCTACTTATTGAGTTAGGATAAGACCAGAAATTACATCTATTCTAGAAAAGTTACAATTGTTTTTGCAATGTAGACTTGGAGAGGATTCAAATGCTGATTTGCTACAATTATGGCACCTCCTCCCATCCTCTCAAGGATGCAAACTCAAAGTGGTCCAGATTCTAAAGCTTAAGGTCTTCAAGCAGAGATTCAGCTGAAGGAGCATCACAGCTCATTTCAAAGCAATTACAAATTAATTGACTGGACAATTAAGGGAACCTTTTGAAACCCAAACAAACTGGATTACCTGGAAACATCTCAGTTTATTTATTTACAGTCTCCTTTGAGTGAGGAAGCCTGTACAACACTAGAAATATTAAAAAAATACAATTTTAAAACATTCATGTATATCTATATATGAACTCAGGGCAAGTGGTTGCACAGGGGTCATATTGTATCAAGGGTCCAAGGGAATGCAACAATTCAGTCTCAGGGCACCCAAGGACAGCAGCAGAGATTACTTTACTGGGAATTCAGAGTTCAGGACGCGTTCATATTCCGTGTAAGTTTAAACATGAATGCTCAGGCTGGATGGGTTTCATTCCTTTCAGAAATGTTTCAAAGGAAGAGGTCAATCACATGGCAACAGGAATCAACAATTAGATAAGAAGGAGGCAGAAAATACTCCCTGCCATCCAGAACGGGCCCAGCCCAATTAATATTCACATATTAATTTCGCTGTAATTTCCCCATGATCATATGGGGCATTTTATTTGGGGGAAAGGTTAAGAGTAGGTTTTAGGAATCCACTTCAAGGAATTTGTCACCCTCATATGTCTATAAATCTCAAAATAGTTATAGTTTTGGACTACGAAGTTAGGAAATATTCAGAAGGTAGTGTCAGAAGGGAGGGTGGCTGGTCCCCTCCTTTCACCCCTTGTTCCTAACTTAAGGATGTCTTCCCTAAGTGTAGTGCCAAAGAAAGATTCAGATGAGTACAGGATTTACATCATTTGTCCATCCTAAAGGTGAGTCAGTGAATGACACCTTTCCTTCCTGTACACTTCATTCCTGTACACAGTCAGTTTCTAATTACTTAGAAAACAATGCCGTAATTACGAAAAGTCAACATGGATTTCTCAAAAATAGGTCATGCCAGACTAATCTTATCTCTTTTTATGATAGAGTTACTTGCTTGATAGATGAAAGGAATGCTGTGGACATAGTATATCTTGATTTCAGTAAGGCCTTTGACAAAGTTCCCCATGACATTCTTGCAAAGAAGCTAGTAAGATGTGGACTGGACAGGGCTACTGTCAGGTGGATTTGTAACTGGTTGACTGACCGTACCCAAAGGGTGGTCTCCAATGGCAGATTCTCATCCTGGAGAGAAGTGACTAGCGGGGTGCCACAGGGTTCCGTCCTGGGCCCGGTGCTGTTCAATATCTTCATTAATGACTTGGATGAAGGAATAGAGGGCACGCTGATCAAATTTGCAGATGACACCAGATTGGGAGGGGTTGCTAATACGCCAGAGGACAGGATCAAAATTCAAAAGGACCTGGACAGATTGGAGAGCTGGGCCAAGGCTAACAAAATGAATTTCAACAGAGAGAAATGTAAGGTCCTACACTTCGGCAGAAAAAATGGTATGCAGAAATATAGGATGGGGGACACGTGGCTGGCTAACAGTACGTGTGAAAGGGATCTAGGAGTCTTCATAGACCACAAGCTGAACATGAGTCAGCAGTGTGATGTGGCAGCCAAGAAGGCCAACGCAATTCTTGGTTGCATCAATAGGAGTATGGTGTCTAGATCGAGGGAGGTATTGGTACCACTTTATTCTGCTTTGGTTAGACCCCATCTTGAATACTGTGTCCAGTTCTGGGCACCCCAATTCAAGAAGGATATGGATAAGCTGGAGCAAGTCCAGAGGAGGGCAACCAACATGGTGAGAGGCCTGGAAGCCATGCCCTATGAGGATAGACTTAGAGAGCTGGGGATGTTTAGTCTGCAGAAGAGAAGGTTAAGAGGGGACATGATAGCCATGTTTAAATATTTGAAGGGATGTCATGTCGAGGAGGGAGTGGGTTTGTTTTCTCCTGCTCTTGAGACCAGGACAAGGAGCAATGGATGCAAGCTGCAGGAGGGGAGATCCCGCCTGAACCTCAGGAAGAACTTCCTAACAGTCAGGGCTGTCCGGTAGTGGAATGTGCTGCCGCAGAGTGTGGTGGAGTCTCCTTCGTTGGAGGTTTTTAAGCGGAGGCTGGATGGCCACTTGTTGGGAGTGCTTTGAGGGTTTTCCTGCATGGCAGGGGGTTGGACTGGATGGCCCTTGTGGTCTCTTCCAACTCTACATTTCTATGATTCTATGATTCTATGATTTGATGTGGCCCTTTTGCAAGGAGAAAAACAGGATTCAGTGAACACCGTCGGCACCCATTTGATGAAGAAGAGAGCTTTGGATCTGCTTATTTAGGCCATGGAGCCTCAGAGGAGACTTCTCCTGAGGTTGTCCTTGTGGCTGAACCCTCACTTTAAGTCCTGCATCTTGGGAGAGAGATTTGTGGGATTGGCCTTCCAGTAGTGGGCTGGGCAGGAAGCAACTCAGATTTGGGGTTCCTTCTTGGTCTCAGGTGTTTCACCCTGGTGAAGGAGTGCAGGCCTAGGTGCCACCTGCTTCAGCTGTTCCTGGGGCTTTCTCTCCTTTTGCACTTCTCAGGAGTTAAAGGTTAAACAGGTTAATAGTTCTACAATGTGACCCTCATTTATCCCATACTTTGTGGCTGGTCTCTTTATTTCCTTGCTTGGTCAGCAACCATGGAAATGGTTGGATTCATGCCCATGCTGCATAGCATTACAGATGAGGGGAAGACATTGCTGGCCACCAGTGGGAAAGAGGCCATTGTTAATGTGTCACTGTGGTTTGTGTCATGACAGGGAGGGTGTGGAGGTGGGGCTGGAGTGGTTATAAGCTCTCCTTACCCCTTTCTTTCTCTCTTTGAAGGATTTTGTCAATCCACCCTCCTGCCTCTGTTGCACTATAAACTTTGCTTATGAATTCAGAGCTGGGTAGGAATTTCCCCTTTTTCCCCCACTTTTTTTTTTTTTTTTTTTTGCTTACCCTATACTGTACATTGGGGACTTTGACAACTGGCTTAGGGTAGTATCTTAAATAGGCAGTTAGGTAGTGGGGGTAAGAGAAGCAGGTTTGGTGAACATTTCTGGCCACCATTTGGGAAAGGGGAAAGGTCTGGATCTGCCTCTTTAGGTCATGGGACTGAGGGCAATGAGGAAGGATACTTCCTTTGTGGTTGTCATAGGGGTTAAGCTCTCACTTTAACTCCTGAATCTTGGGGAAAGGATTCTCAGGATTGGTCTTCCAGTAGTGAGATAGTTAGAGAGCAATCTAGATTTTTTGTTCCTTCTCAGGACTCAGGTGTTTTGCCCAGGGGAAGCTGGGGAGGAGGTTGAGGGGAGACTATCAGCTGCTCCTACACTAGGTTGCTCCCCCTCTAGCACCTGTCAAGGCTTGAAGGTTAGATAGGTTAATAGTGAAAGAAAGTGGCTCTTATATATCCCATGCTTTGTGACTTGTCTCTTTATTTCCATGGGTGGTCAGCAAATTCCCTTCTGTCGGCTGAACTCTTTTTTTTCCCCCATCTGATCTCAGAGATTTACCACCAGAACTGCCAACTGCTCTGCTGACAAAAGTGCTCTGAAGGTTAAGCTGTCAGCAGAGAGGCCAAAGAGGGGTGGAGAAGGAGATGAGTTACACCCGATCACAACTTCCTCAAAGACAAATAGAAAACCGCAATGCTGGCACAAATATTCAGCTACAGAGAGAGTAGTTCAAAGTAATTTCTGATACTGCTAGACTGTAAAGATGTTGGATTCAGCACAGCTTCTGCTTGCCTGGTGTTATACCAGCTGTCATCTTGGCCAATTAGGATATCATCTCACTCAGAGGTAGACCTCACAGTATTCAGTGAGAATTGGATCCTATTAAATGTATGTGTCCTGGTTTAAAGCTGTAACTGCCCAACAGGGCAAGGAAATATGCCAGACACAAAAATAGTTCTAAGGGGATATATATTGAGAAAGTTAGAATCAAATCAGGGTCAGTACAAAAAGTCAGCCAAGGAACAGCATTTCAAAGGACTAGGCAAAAGAGATCAGCAGAATACAAACTGAGGATACCAGCAGAATTGTTCTCAGAATCAAGTGCTGAAGCACAGTATGTTTATATTCAATGGCAGATGAGAAACTTCAACTGATAATAACATATCGCTGTGAGTGCTATAGTCAGAGAATTTCACTTTGCCTTGACTAGGTCCTGAAATCCTTCAGTTTCAGAATGCATTTTCTTCCTGGGGCTCTCAAGCCTTCATCCACTGGAGGGTTACAACCTCTGGAGGGCTCAGGCTCTGCCTTGGACATCAGTGTTTCCAGAGGACAGCTGCTACAACTTCAATGCAGACCATTCTAGCAAGAAGACTGCCAAAGAGGACTCTTTCAGGTACAACAGTTAGTGTTTGCAGTTTTAAATGATTGTAAAGTCATACAAACAATGATAAGACAAACTGAACATCATCAGACCTTCTATAACTCCCAAATGCCTGATGTAATAATGTCTTGTCTTAGCATGTTTCAAATAGGTAATGTAAAAATTCTGATATCAGTCAAGTGCATTCTACAATGTAGGGGCCTGCCCCTGGTATGACACATTGACTTGGTTCCAAAGGTAATCATATTTGAGTAGACTAATTAAGTTGATGTTGGGGTCTTCCAAATTGGTCTAAAGAAGTATTCATTCTTGAGATTCAGCTACTTGGATTTTGCTGGCTGGTATCAACTTGCTCTACGCTTTTTGGAGATCATAACAATTTCTTGGCTCTGTCCTGTGACCCTTTGAATGTTTTCTCAAAAAAAAAAAGGAACCTGCGATACAGTTAGTTGAGACAGCCCTGTGGTTTGAAGGGCATCTATGAATTGTTTCAAAAACATTTCTTAACATTATAGTGCAAAAGTATCATTTCAATGGAGCACTGACACATGAAAATGCTCTACTTCTTAAAAAGAGAGAGAAAGAAAGGAGAAAAGAAGGAATGGGTTTATGTTTCAGAATTAAAATGTGGTTCAGAATTAAAAAGAAATCTACTCAAGTATAGGAATAAAGGATTCCTGCAGGTGCCAGGAATTGATAGAAAAATAGTTTAGGACAAGAAAAACATCATTTCAACACACTTTTTTTAAAAAATGCAAGAACCACAGTAATAAATACTGCAAAATCCTGACATATTTTAACTATCTAAAGGAATGCTTTGCCCTACTTTTTAAAATATGAGCTCATTCAATGAGGGCAGAGTCAAACTGTGATCAAATCTGAAACCAATTCAGTAGTTTGAATGTTGGACAGTAGACTGTTAATGGCATTTGGTTCCCGCTGAAACCAAAGGGACTTAATTGTTACTAAGTTGCTGTCAATGTACCCTGAATAAACTATCTGAAGATTGAAGACGGCTATTTTTCCCTTTGTTCTTTTCAAAACAACAGGGAAAAATGGAACTTCTAAGCTGTTGAACATGCATGAGCCTGCAAGTAACTGTATATAATTTGGCAGCGTGACTTCCCTCTTAAAGGTTTACCATGCCTCTAAGTTACATTTGGGTGAGTGTGAGGTTATAGGCTAAATCCTGTAAGTCACATATACAGATATATGTCTAACCTGTCCATTAATGATAATTGCTGAAGGAAGTATCCACTACTTCCTTCACTCAACAACACCTTCCTCATGGCAACACCTTCCTCCTATTTATCCTCTTTCCTGCTGCCCTGCTCATGGACATATAATGTCTGTTGGAATGTCAGGTGCAGTCAAGCAGGATCTTGGTTTTGTCATACAGCTAGATTCGTGGAGAAGAAAGCATCCTTCAGGATCTCCCATGGTCCTTCAGAGGTCTAGAAATTAACCAAATACTTCTTGACTCTCCCCTGCCCTGTTCTGGCCACAAAATGGCCTTGGGGAGGCAGCAGCAAAGAGGTGATCTCTGTTCATGAGAGAAGAGAAGGGTTCTGCCAGAACCATCTAGGATGCCAGCCACAGAAATTTCCCATTATTTGTTACTGGAGAAGATAGGAGGAACTACACGTCAGATCCCTGAATCATATCTGATCTGGACTACGGATAAGACTGAAGCATGTCCAGATTGATCTAGGGCAGAAAGGGAACAAATCTGAATCAATTGAAATTGTTCCAAATTGGATGGATCCAGTTAGCATAGAGAATGTATGTCAATATTCAAATAAGGAAATTGTCTACATTTGGTGTTAACGTACAACAAATTCATTGAAAACTTGGTTGATGTTAATATGCCTCCCAAAGTCTTTGGAGCCAGGTTAGTATACGCCAGACCTGTAATATGAAACATCAGTTCCTCCTCCTCCTCTTCCTCCTCCTCCTCCTCCTCCCAGCTTGGAATGTGGAGGGGGTGGGAGGGGGGTTTACAGCGTGGGGGTGTGGCCACGGCACATGGGAGCATGTTCACAGTGTGTTGGGGCATGGCCACAGTGCTTAAGGGCATAGTCATGGCATGCAGGGGTGTGGCTACAAGCCAGGACGCCCCAAAAACATTGCCAGCAGGGGACAAACTGCCCTCATCACCCCCTCATCCCTACGTGACTTCCTCCTTGTCCTCCTCCTCATGAATATTGATACCAAATTCAGTTAGCATTGCTTCATTTTGGATTTTGGAATCTGAGTAGCTCTGATTTTTAAAAAGGGCTATCCCACAATAGTACTCGATTGCAGCTTGACAGGCTAACAATGAAAGAAGATAAAGCAGGTCGTAAAGCTTGTTCTGAAATTTAGCAGCAACATATAGTAGTTTTCCCTTGTTTATTGGTTTTATTGCTTGGCTGACCTCTAATTTTAAATAGGGGCAGTCAGCAAATCCATGTTGGCTTAATTCAGCTGAAGTTATCCAGGTCTTTTAAGGAAAGGCTGTATGGTTTTAGTCCCCCCGCCCCTCTATTACTCTGCAGGACATTGAAAAGAAGACCTGCTACATTTCCCTGGTAGCCTGCTGATCTGTAATTAACTTTATATCCTTCCCTGTGTTTAATGTAATCAGAAAATATCAATTCACTTATAAGGAACATGGACAATTTGCCTGACTCCTCACCTCTTTCTTCCAAAGGCCACTTGCAACAGAATAAAAAGATTCTGCTGGGTGGGCAAATTTTATCCATAGTGTGAGGTGAAGCCATTTGAATAAGACCAAGCACCTTGCCAACCTTCCTGAACTATATATGAAGTTGGAAGACTTTTTCTACATTCTTTATTCTTAGCAAAGTTCACTTTCTCATTCAGTTACTGACCAGGGAAAACAGTGAATCAACATATAAAGGGGTATTGTAGGGGGAAAAACACAACAAATTATTTCCAAATTTAATTAAAAATATTTACCCACATTTGTACAGTCATTTTCCTGAAATTAGAAGGAACAGACCTATATTTAATAATAAGAGGTAAACCAAGACACCTGAAAGGCACTGGATTGTGGAAGGCTATATAAAGCCAGAAATCACGAGTTTTTCTTTAATAGAATATAGTTGTGGCTATAGATACCATAAAATGTGCATTATTTAGTAACACTACACAATTAGCTTTTTGTATTCCTCAGAAAAATACATATATGTAGGACTGGGTGAGCAAGAAACCATACCTGAATGTTTAGACACAGGAAGTTGTAACACTGTGAAGAGCTGATATCAAATATGTTGTAGTTGATACCAAATATGTTCAAATATGTTCAAATATTTTTCCATCCTCATTCCAAAGGTTCCTAAAGCTACTAGAGCTCTAAAAACTACACAACTCACTTTTCTTATCTTCCAACAAGGAGATGCCAGGATCAATAAGCAAAGGTACTCTTGGGAAAGGGAGCAGGGTAGATGGCATAACTGGTTCCTGGCAGGAACACACTTTGCTCTTCCACTTGCATCCCTGCACACAGAGCAACATGCTCTCAGCCTGCATGTGCAAATGACAGTCTAAAACACTGTCATCTTTGTTCTTTTTTCTTGCCTGTGCAGGGGAAGATGGGATAGGACTCAAAGAATGCTTGCATAGGTGGCATTTATTATGCAGTCACTCTGCTTCAGTCACAGAATCTTATGAGCTGCCAAGATGATATAATCTATCATCATCATCACTATCACCACCATCATCATCATCATAATTTATCTAGCACCACCAATATTGATGGCACTTTACAAGTAACAGTACTAATAAAAAAAACAGCTTGCCCTGCCAAAGCATACAATCTAAAATATAGTTACACACACAAGAGAAGGGAGGAGTAATACAAATGCATAACTGTACAATACTAGTGTAAAACAAATTATCCAGATAGAATACCAAAAAAAAAAGTGACATAAAATCAAATAAACTGACAAGTACATGTAAACAAAATATACAGGATGATGAAACAATGGCCCTTTCTGCACGAGGAAGTGAAGACAGGCCAAGGCGTCCTGTCACTGAGGTTGTCTGTACCTTGGATCGGACTAGGTTCGGACTATTTACCTTAGTTCTGCACCTAAGTCCAATCCAAAACACCCCCAAGTGGTCCTCCAGTGTACTAGGTGAAGACTGGAAAAAAAAACAGTCTTTCAATTTTCCGGAGCGCGCTATTTCGTTCCTGCTCAGTCGTGCAGATGCGCAGGTTCGCACCAATGCGAGCCTGCAATCAGCAGAGGGTGGGCTGTGGGTGTGGCCAGCTTCAGCAGTTGGTCTGGACCCACAAACAACTGGAAGCTGCCATTTTGTAAACCTCACCAGTGTGGATCTGAAGACCTCACACTGCTCTGCATCGCCCTGGAACAAACAGAAGAGCCCTGTGGAAGGGCTTAAGGGAAAGTCCGCATTGCTTCGAACCAAGAAGAACCGGTAAGTAACGGCACGGAGTGATTCACTCACCTCGTGTGGAAAGGGCAAATATTTAAACTAAAATTCCAAATATTTTTCCTGCCATATTTTCTTACCACTTCTTTTGCCTTTTTTCTCAAAGCAAAATGTCTTTTAATGGGTGAAACACAAAAAAGCTGCACTATGTCTTTTGATTAGCACTTGGAACTATACATCTCAAAGCTAGTAGGAAAAATGTAGGAGACCAGTTCTTAGATTCTACACAGAAGTCCAGTTATCTGGGCTCAGACTGATATTTTAGGACTGGTAGCAGTGTGTTCTAGCACAGTCATTGTATTAAACAAATGTTAAACATTACACCCACCCACCATCAAATGGTCAGAAGACACCTAAATATATTAAAATGTATTTTCTCTTTTATCAGCAGGTGAACAGACTACATTTAGCCATTAGATATACCTCTGGGCAGGTCTCCAACCGTGAGAAAAGTGTGAGCCTTAATACAGTTTTATAAAATTATGCAAATATACGCTGATATCACCAGTTAGCTCTCAGATGAGTATTACAAAGTTAAGCATTCCCTTGCACCCCACAGTGCTACTAAATTAACCAAAGTGCTTCCAAATGGAACAGCAAATCATTTCCGCGGAGTAATTAAACAGTAAACAGGGCATGGAAGCTTTATAGGAGAGCTTAAGATTATATCAAGGCAAGAGGTTTAGTCACCCAAGTCACTTTGATGTATTCAAAAGATGGGATTAACATTTACTTCAGATCTGCCCAGTTCAGAATCAAAGTTTACACATGAGCAGAAAATCATACTAGGTTTTATTTTTATATAATCTATTTGATCTACAACAAATTACGCTTCTTCTTTTTTCTTTAAACCAAATGCCATATAATTCTGAATCTTATCCAGTATGGTGACATTTTAAAAGGATATAATATAACATGTGTCTATTGTGGGGGGATATAATACAAAACTGATGTATGTCTACCAAACAGAGGCTATCATACTTTGGACATATTATGAGATGACATGACTCATTACAAAATACAATAATTCTCAGTCTTTTGGAAGGTGCTGGGAAAACTGGAAGACCCCATTACAAGTGGCTAAATTTATTCAAGAAGGCCACAGCCCTGAGTCTGCAAGACCTGAGCAGGGCTATTAATAAGAATGTATGTTGAGACTCTCTTATTCAAACAGCTGCAGTAAGTCAGAGCCAACTTGACAGCAATTAACAATAATAGTTGATGGCTGAAGATTCTGATTTTGTTTTACTTTTTTAATATTTTGTTTTCGTAAATGCATCCAACATTATTCTATAAATCACAACTATTAAGCTGAATTGCATGGAAATAAATAAAATGTGTAATATATTAAAATTAATCAAATGGCAGCATGAAGGTCAGTTCTCCCAGTGTTTCAATGCTTCCTCATGACTTTTGCACACACAAAATGAAGCCTTCCGTTCTATTATCCTATTCAATTTTCTCTTTGTTTATAATCTAGGAAGAGGCTTTTTTTTTTATTTCATCAACAAGTAAGTAGATAAGATTGCACACTGAATACTGAATATACTCATAAAAACTAAAGGCTGGAATTCACCATCGCAGTTACATATGTATAATACTTCCCATACTGATTCATATTCATGGTCCCTATATATTGCCAGCAGCTATTTCCATGATCATCATAAATCCCCAATGCTGCTTTACTGGACAATGTATGCTGCAAACAACAGAAGTATGTTCTTCTATCAATTAAGGTGTAGCATACTGACATTTCTACCCCCTTCTTGCCAGCAATCTCTGTTGAGAGGAGAAAATGCAAGCAGAATCCAGATTCTGATTGCTGCACTAGAGAATGCTTGCAGAAGGGACAGAAATGCCAGTATCCTGCACTCTGACTAACAACAGAACAGACCTCCATCTCTCACAGTGGTAACTTCCCAATAAAACAGAATGAGGGGGCAGGAGATGCGACTTAGTTAAGTATGCTTAAGTAAGTAGCTGATCTAAGATCTCAGATGATATTTGTGACGTTAACGCTCTTGTTCTGGGGAGAGTTTAACTCAGAAAGCCAAGCTAATAACTCACGAGTTCAGAAAATACATCTGCTTATTCTCAGGCATTTCTGAATTAAATAAAAGCCATCATATCCCCAAAGATGTGATCAGAACTAAGACTTCAGTCTACAAATGCCATCCTATTCATTCATTTACTGTCACTCATCTTCACATATATGCCTCCCTCCTACCTACCCGCCTAGCTTGCAGCTCCAGTGAAAATGGGATGTAGTAAGGACAAGAAATCTGCCATCTCTGAAACCAGCTGTATTACTACAAGTCTCCTTTTTCATATCACTCCTGCCACCCCTGAAGACTTGCAAAACAAGTGGGTGCAGAGCAGAGTAGAAGGGATACGAAGGCAGGCCACTGGGTGAGAAGGAAGTCTTGGGCTGCTTCTCCTACAAGGTCTAAAATCAATGTGAGAGAAAAGATCAGATCTGGAATGATGTTTTCAGGGTGTTAATGCTCTTTTTATATTTCAGCCAAGCTGTATGAGTATTCAACATTCATATATCTGAATCAGGAAAATCAAATTCTACAACATCATGCACAGGCATATCAGAAAACTAGATATGCAGGTCCTGGATATCATTCCACTGTTAAAACTAAAAATATTTTCAACTAACACATTCAATTTAAAAAAATGAAATGAAAATCCTATTTTGTAATGCAATATGTATCTTCCGGAATCTGGAGTGAATGTTGAGTTATGTATCCAAGTAACCATTTTATGTTGCACGTTTTAACCTCATCTTGACCCACATTCTTATTTTCATGTTGTTTTCCATTGTTCCTAGCTGTTTGGAAAACAAGGTCCATAGGCTACTGGCTGAAAGCCACAAGGACAAAGAAAATCCTACTGGACCTGTGCAGAAGTCTATTTAGTCCAGTATTCTTTTTCTGCATTAATCAAATAGATTTCTGTTGAAACACCACAAGCAGACAATAGGGCAATACTGTTTCCCGCTCATGTTCCCTTGCTGTTGGCTTTGGGAGGAACATTAGGAATGTTATAGACATCATGACTGGTAGCCTTTGATAGCTTTAATCTCCACAAATTTGTTGAAATTCTTTAATGCCAAGTAAAGGGGCATGACAACATTTAGCAGTAAAACAAAAATTCCACAGTCTGATTATGCACTGTGTAAAAGAGTGTTTCGTTTGGACTGATCTCTTTCGCACTGCGTGATAACAGTATAGCACTTTGACACTATTACATTGGCCCCTCCATTTTTGTGAGGGTTCAAGGTGCAGAACCCTCATGGAAATAGAAAAACCATGAATAATGCCCCCCCATGCGATCCTCATCCCATTACATTCTGGGGCTTCCACTTCCCACTCTCTTGCTTTTTGCTCACTATAGCCAGGGGCAAGGAATGGGAAAGGGAAGTTGCAGAAGGGAGAAAGAAGGCTCCCACAAGCCTTCCCTCTGCCATTCCCTTGCTTTTTGCCTCAGTGTGAGTTCTCAGTGCCAGACCCAGAGGCAAGGAAATGTGGGGGGGGGCTTGTGTGAGCCTTCCCCCTCAGCCTTGGTTCAAGTTCTCAGCCCCAGGGCCAGAGGCAAGGGGATGGGAGGAAAAGCTCCAGAGGGAAGAAAATATTGTACCTTCATTATCCACAATAAAAATGCATATCTGTGTGTGCGCTTGCACATATGTATGAATGTGAATGAACCATAGCTCCATGACTGTTGAGCTTGGACACATGAATTATGCATGAATATTAAGCTGACTCCACTGTTATTTGGGTTCTTGATTTAATCAATTTAACTGTGCCTGTAGACTGCAGTACAGGCTCAATCACTAGGTAGCAGACTAATCAATTTAATGTCTTTGTAGCCTACAATATCATTTTCACTCAGTAGGTGGCAGATAACCCTAATCATGCCTTTGTTAAAGACAATGACTTCTGCTGAAACAAGCTACTATAGATTGTGAAAAGGTAACTAACAAAATTAAACACGGAGATCACAAGCTGCAGAAAGGTTGCAGTCATAGCAGATGAGACTGCAGAAAAGAAACATACAAAGAAAAAGAAAACAAAGTCGCAGTATGTGGAGTCAAGAACTATCAATCTCCACTATTCTACTGTCTGGCTGTGATCTCACACTAGGATCAGCTCACATCTTGCACCCACTGCTATTCCATCAGCTTGAAAGGAGCGAACCCCCAGAGATCTGTTTCAGTGGTTCAACAGCTCAAGATCAACAGCTGGCCCTCCAGGTTTACAAAGGGGTTTCACTGCAACATAAGAAAAAAAGAGTAACATAAGGAACATCTCACAAGAAGGTAGATGGTTTACCTATGAGTCACTCCATGGTTTCAGCCACAACAGATAATATATATCAAATTTCAACAGCTCATTAACACTGCTCAAAACCATTGGTGTATATTATACTATAAGGGCTATCCTAACATGTGAAAAGCCACATCCTTTTTCCAGTATTGTACGAAAAGTAACCTTAGCAATAACTACATATGCTTACAAGAGCAACCACAGAGGCAGTAGCCTGAGGCAGTAGGCTTATCCTACTAAAGCTTTTAAAGTGATTATGAGCTACTTATCAGTATTTGTTTTTAATCCATCTATTCTCTGTTTGGAGAAGTACATGTTCCTGGTGTCAGGGATAAATGGCTGTATTTTTGTTCTATGCAGAAGATTCACACATGATTCTTTATTATGTGTAGCTTATTAAAATTGAAAATTTTATCTACTCTTACAGTGAATGAATTCTTAGTACTGCAGGTAAAGGTCAGGAATGATGGGTCCTTAACCATAACACTGATGCAGTTCACAAAAATAATGACAAATGTTGCAAGGTGGATAGCATTCCCTTTGAGGGTGCTCATTATTTCTCATCAATGTATTTATTAATATGTACATAACCCTACAAATGTGTGACTGAAGTAATGTTATGGCAATCCTCCTTTAGGAGCATATCAAGGAGAAAGGGCATGAGAAAAATTCCTGACTATCTTCTTCTTATAGCACAAGTACATCCTCATTGCACAACATTTGTTCAACTTTTATTCTTCAAGAGAAATTAGGTCTCCTGAAAGAAGCTCAAATATCATACTGTGCTGAGCAATGATCAAACTGAAAAGAATATCTCTTCACATAAGAAAAGTAATGTACTATTTATTTTACACAGTATGTTCCAGAGTGTGCTTTCTTTTTTTTAAAAAAAAAAAAATCTGCCTTTAAATTTAAGAACACAAGAACATAAATGCTGGGATCTGTAGGCATGCTGACAAAGCATAAGTCTCCACCAGCATACTAAAGCCCTTGTCAGAGGTGACACTCCTTTGTCACCACTTCTGTCCCAGCTGTGCAATAGGAGCAATACCTTTCTTCTTATTAACTGGCCGCAGGGCTGTGCCCAAGCATATACCAGCTTTTCTTGGGCACTAAGGAAAGATGGAATACCCCTCTGTCCCAGTTTAAGACTGTATCTTCTTCCTATGGGAGGGCAGACAGAACATTCCCAGGCACACATCCCATAGTTACTTCACAGGCAAAGTTTGAACTTTTCATGGCGGTCAGCTGCTGTTGCACAGATGAGGTAAGAAGTACTGCACAAGGATATAGTGTGGACAGTATCTCCTTGTGCAATGCCTCCAAAAGTACAGATGCCAGTATAACAAGAGATTGTGCCAGTATGTATCACAGGACTCTAGCCACATTGGATCATACAAGATGCCTATTTAGTCCAACAATCTGTTCACAGTGGGGCCAACCTATGGGAAGTCCGCCAGTAAGACCTGAATGCAATTGGACCTTCCATCTCATACTCCCAAGCCACTGATATACAAAACATAGGCCCTTTCTGCATGGCATTTGCTGTGCAAAAGGGTGTCTGGAGCATCGCGTGATTGTGAGAAGCGATCTGCACAACGCACTCACAATCATGCAACGCTCCAGGGGCTGGCAGGCACCGATCACACACCTTTTCATTTTTGGCTGGAAGCTGAAAATGGTGCGCAATCGCGCATTGTTCCCAGGCCCTGCGTGCACTTACCTGGCATGCAGAGCCTCCGGAGCTGTGCCGGTCATGCTTCCTGCCCCAGCGCAGCCTGGGAAACTCCCAGGCTGCACTGCAGAGGGAAGAGGCAGGGGTCTTGCGCGAGCAGGTAGCTCGTGTGGAGCTGAAGCAGCAGGGACGCGAGAGCCTCTCGCCGGAGGCTGCTGGTGCGATCCCTGCATCCCAGCGCCAGAAAAAGGTAAGGTGTGGGAAAGGCCATATACTACCTCTAACATGATATATGGCTATCATGACTAACCGCCATTGACGGGGGCCTTGTGGATTGTAGGATAAATAACCATTTCATTCAGGGGTTGGATAAGTACAGCCTATGGGCCACATGTGGCCCAGAATCCTTTTTGTTCATTCTCCACCTTTCACTATCTGAGCCACATATCCACTACATAACTTTTTAAAAAAAGAAATCAGGGAAAAAATCAGTCCCAAAGATCTTGCTACTAGAGGCTTCCAAAACCAGTGAATATGTAAATTTTGTGACCCCTGCCACCACAAACAAAACAAAACAAAACAAAACAAACCCTTCCAAAAGTATTCCCTAAACAATGAGATATGTTGGATGGGTCACTCTCAGGTCAGATTTAAGAACAACTTTGGGGCAATTTTGGAGCTCTATCTCCCATGAGTGTGGGGAAGGTTATTGGGTAAAATGCGAGTGCCTGCTGCAGTTGTCCAACCCTACCCTGATGAATTCTTTTTTAAAAAAATGAGTAAGTTATAGAGAAATCATTTAAGTTTCAGTTCTCCAGCCCACCAAGGACAGATAAACTGAATTCTACTGGCAGCAAAAATGTAGCAAATGTTCTGCTAACACGCATTTCTGGAGAAATCAAACAGTGATATGAATCAAGTTCTTCTGATGTTCTGGAGCTCTTTTTCACAAGCAATGATGTAGGCTTTGAGAAGGGAGAGAAGACAGGAATGTGGAATTTTTTTTTTTTTTAAATGATCACATTGATTTCACTGTATGCCCTCCTGAGATCTTCAGATATAGGCTGGGATATAAACATTTTAATAAATAAATGCATTTTCAGACCTCATGTAACTTGGAAAATTAACATGCGAAGAACAGGTTTGGTTTATGTCTTTGTGAAAAGAAAAACCTCTGTGTAGTTTACAGATGTAAAGAATACTCAAAAATATTTGTAAAAAATTGTCAAAAATATGTTTCTGGAGTTTTGGAAAACACTGGTAAGAATAGCCCTGGATTGTTGGGAAGCATCACAGTTAAGATCTTATTCTGTGAGAAATTTCTAGGTGCTGTTATTTTGTTATTTAATTTGTTAAAATATTTATATCCTATCCTTTACCTGAAGATTTCGGGACAGCATACAATAGAAGCAATTTAAAACAATAAATAATTACAAGAATTTTAAGATTTAAAAATATATCAGTTTCTTGATTTAAAACCAGTTAAAACAATCTTGAAAAATATAACCATAAAACATGTGCCAGCTGGATAAAATCAGTTTGGCTGAAGGCTTTAATAGAAAGCTAGGTTTTAATAGGGCATTGAAATGATCCCAGTGTTGATGCCAATAAGGTCTCCAAGGAAAGGTAATTCCACAATGGGGGTGCCACTACAGAAAAGCCCCTTCCCATATTCTCTCACAATATATTTTCCCTACTGATGGGACAAAGAGGAGGCCCCACCAATAGATTTCAATTCTTGGGTAGAAAGATATGAGAGAGGAATTCCACCAAGTAGTTTTGGATAGGGAATAGCATTTTCTGCACAGTGCACAATATTTCTGCACAGAATAAGTGTGCATGATATGAGTAACTGTTTTCTATGCAAGAAACCCCTATGCTGCAGTTGGGGATTTATTCTGTGCAAAATTCATTCCCCCTCCCTGCCAGAAGATAGAATTCTCCATGCAGCAAACAGAATTTTATATACAGGAAACAACATTTTCTGCTCAGAAAATAGTATTTCTGTGCAGAAATATTATTTTCTATGCAGAAAATGTTGTTTCCTGTAGAGGAAAATGCTGCTTCTGTTTGAAATAAAACTTGTGAGTCTTTAGGCAGAATAAGTCACCAACTGTAAATCGTTTCCGAAAACCACAATTTTTGAAGACTTCCTCTCAGCCGCTGAAACTACTAGTTGTTTTCTTTAATATTGAAATTAGTGAACAATCAAACCCCTAGTGTAGTTAAGATCAATTAATAATTGTTGTTGTGTGCCTTCAATAGTTTCTGACCTATGATGACCTAAGGCAAACCTATCATGGGGTTTTCTTGGCTGTGTTTGTTCAGAAGGGCCTTGTCCTTGCCTTCTTTTGTGGTTTAGAAAATATTACTTGCCCAAGGTCACCCCGTAAGTTTCCATGGTTGAGTGAGGATTCAAACCCTGGGCCATTTCTGCACAACATTGCTATAACACTATAGCAGTGGGTTGTTGTGGGTTTTTCAGGCTATGAGGCCGTCTTCTAGTAGCATTTGCTCCTGATGTTTCACGTGCATCTGTGGCTGACATCTTCAGAGGATGCCACTCACAGATGCAGGCAAAACATCAGGAGCAAATGCTACTAGAACACAGCCTTATAGCCCGAAAATCCCACAACAACCCATGAATTCTGGCCATGAAAGCCTTCAACTATAACAGTGGGTTATTACTGGTCCAGTAGCTGTGCTTCTACATGACGTTGTCACAATCCAGCTGCTATCCCACCCCTGGACGTCACCAAATTGTCACAATCAATTTCCAGAAAAAATCTGTTAAGAGCCTCCTATGGCGCTGAGGGAGCTGTCATAGTGCAGTACTGTTGTCAGCCGCCATAGTGCAGTACCGTTATAGCACTTCATAGCACTTCATAGCACTTCCTGCTATGACAGACCCAGCAGTGGGCAGGCTGTAGGCACTTCCTATCACATCTCCCTGTTTATTTTAAATGTCTCCTTTGAATCAAAACTTTTAATTTTTTTAAATACATTTTAAAACAGTATAGGTCAAAAGTGCAATAGTGTCCTGGCATGTCATGCTGTTACAACACTGCTGTATTAGTACAATTGCCAAAACAAAACAAAAAAATCACCCATTCAGGGGCAGTAGGGCAGGGTGAAGGTGGGGCACAGGAGTGGCCGAGAACACTGTAATGTGGAAGGAACACCAGTGGCAATATTGCTACCCATCTGCTTAAGAGGTAAGGATGTGAAAAAGAAGGTCATTAACAACATTGTGCTAATGGCAATGCTGACATTATAACGGTATAATGTGCTACTGGTCTGGTGTGGAAATGACTTTGGTCTCCAAGTGTCCTAGTCCAACACTCAAACCACTACAGCATGCTGGCTCTCGGTTTATCATTACATAAACAGAAATCCCATTCATATCTAATCAAAAGCAAGCCCTATGAAATCCAATGCGACATATTTCTGGGTACATGGGTGAAGTATCACAGGCTTAGTGATGCTTAACTTTGGTCTGAATTTGTTCAAAGGAAGAATAAACTACATATAATTTGCCTTTCACGAGACATATACTTGAAATGATCTGTCTGATTGCTCATATTTTCAAGAATTTCATTCAGTATATACAATGTACAAGGATACCAAAAATCCTTTTATATATATATATATATATATATATATATATATAAACTGAGAGAGAGAGAAGAGGATAATATGAATTTCCTATTAAGGTGGCTCACAGTATCAGTCTTAGCTTCCAGCAAAATAATATGTATTTATTTCTTTTTCAGTTAAGTGTAAAGAGCTTATGACAGTGAGATAATGAGGTACCATATTTATTCTCCTCTCATTTACCTCCATTATAAATCTGCTTATTTTCTACATCAAAAGATTATTCCTGTAATTGTCAGGCCTGCAGACTCAGCATGAGGCCTGAACAGCAAGCTGTGCTTTTCTAACTTTATACTTCAAGAAAAAAAATCCTCAATTAAATAGAAATTTTGAGTTGGGGGGAGTGTTTAAAAAGTAACTGTAAATATATTAGTGCAACAAATATTATTGTTAACAAATATTGCTCAACACATTAATCTAGGCTTAATCAGTGTTACACAAGTATTCCTCCCAGTACTGCACTGGAGGAAAAGAAAACCTATGTCTACATTTCGTATTCTAGTTGTACCTCTAAAAAAGAGTAGTCTTCATTTGCAAATGCAATTTATTTTATTTCGAAATACCTCATAAAATAATTTTCTCTAGATATTGAACAGATCAGTTTAAGACATAACAACATAGTAAAAATAAAGCAAATTCAGAGTGGAAGAATAAAATCTGGAACAGCATAAAACCAATAGAAACATACACAGCATAAAATATAATACTGATACACATACTAAAAACACCGTCAGGCACAAGAATTATAATCACACCTCTCTGTTTTTTGAGGACCAAATTTCTCACTAAAATACTCACCGCTTTATCTCCTTTTTGCAGCAGCATGCATTGTAGTTACCAAACAGTGGGAAATCTTCTATGTGCACCTCTTTCCAATCCTGGTTGATGAAAGTATGTTCCACAGTGCTTGCAGAAAAATTAACTTACCAGATAAGAACAACTAAAGATCTCGCAGAAGTCAATAGGTCTATCTCCATCTGATTCCTATTCATTGTTTATCATTTGGTCATCGGGAGTTTGGGTTTCCCAATGACCAAATTAACTTGTAGGCCCTTTTCACATGGGCTTTCTCTCGTGAAATAACCCCGTGTGCCTCGTGGGAGTGGGAGCGTCGCTGCGCATGGCACACTCCCACTTCCGCGGTGCTCACGGGGCTGAAACAGCGCTCGCACATATTTTTTTATTTTCAACTTCAAGCCGAAAATAAACGGCGCTCGCGCAAGGCTCCCAGCAGCGTCCCGCACTTACCAGAGTGTGGAGCACCATTGCAGGCGGGCCTGTCGCGCTTCCTCCCCGCTTCCTCCCCCAGCTCTGCCTACAGCTTCCAGGGAGCACTGAGGAAGCTGGGGGCATGGCTGGAGAGCGCCTGTCACGGAAGAAGATGCTAGGTGCGGACGGAGGCACGGGGTAAGCAGCGGCCTTTTGGGAGAGGCTTGTTGCGCGAGCCGCTCTTCCCCCTCGCGCAAGCGCCGGCACTGCAAAAAGGGCCATAGATTAGCCCTTTTAAATTACCCTGTGGTAATCTGGAGATTCTGCAATTTTGATTACATATGGTTTTAATTATCAGTAATGAAATATTCTCCGCTATTTAATAGCTTTTCTTATGGATCTTGCATATTGATTTTGTGTTGGTAATGCTTGTAATTTGTATGCAACTTGTAATAATATAGTTGCTATTTTTTTAAAAATAATTGTTAGTCAAACCTAAATAAAAGAATGAAAATCACATGCCACATATTCTTTCAGTCATGTGTGTAAGATTCATGTGTGGGTTTGTGTTTGTGCACATACATTTTCTGCATACTTCCTGTTTGTTCAGGTATTCTTTTTTCTTTTTGACCTTGCACTGGGTGATAAACGGGGTTTTCAAAATTTATCCAGCTGTTCCCTTTCAAGCTCAAAACAGGGACAAGGGGGGAGGAACGTAATTATGAATCCTGGGATTATTAGTTTGGTAAGATATTTAGAATTCTATGCTACATAGCACCAGGCTCCTTGGCCTGGGATGACTGCTGCAGTGGCAGAAGAGGCAGCCCTTCCCTCTGAGCCTGGCCCACTGCTACCACCCTTGCTGGAGTCTTCCTTGGCCCAAGAAGGCTGCAGTGGGAGAGGCAGCCTCTCCACCTGAGCCTGGTTCACCACTACTACCCTTGCCAGGGTCTTCCTTGGCCTGGGGCAGTGGTGGTGCAGAGGCAGCCCTTTCCCACATTATGTTCACATGACACACCTACATACTGCAGCTGGCACATGAACATGTTGTGACACACAGTTTGGAAAACTCTGCATAGGCTGGACATGTGACAGTGATCTGTGTTGTGATTCATGATGAAGCGACAATTGGATTGGATTTCGTTTTAGTCCCAATATGTCTAATTCCAGATTTTCAAAGTGCTACTATCTATTGCTTTAGTTGTGTTTTGTTTTAATTTTCTACAGTAGGTTGACTGGGAAAAAGATGGAATACAAAGAGAATAATAAAATGTAATAAAATAAAATTAAAAAGCCAAAATATTGTTCTTTGAAAATTATTCTTCCTTGTATTAGTAAACAAGAAGACTACAATTTTATTGTAAAATTGCTTAGAAAAATGTGTATATTAGACTAAATTGCTTATTAAAGTGCATTCTATTGCACCTTTTTGTGCATTTCTAAATAATTCTTAAAGTTCAGGATGAACTGGAAAAATTCTTATATTCTCAGAAACTTAATCTTGAAATAATTAAAAGCAGAGAGAAAACAAAACTGACAGAGTTCTTCATCTCTAACTGTGATATTTTTGCCCTTGGTGACAGAAATATGCTGTAAAGACAAAAATTCCTGTCATTACTAGAAACCACCAATCTCACAGGAAATAAATAAGATTTTGCCTCCACCATGCCTTTGCTGTCATGAGACATTGCAATGGCAGCTGCCATTTAAAAAAGCAGGAAAATGATTTCTTGTAGCTGCAAGAATAGAATGTATATTTTTACAAACCAGAAAATGATTACTGAGCCTACTAACTGAAGTTGTTCTCTTCCAGCAGATAGTCTATTAACTTAGCCCTAAAACACCTTTTCAAAGATTCCAGTTTCTGAACAGGAGAAAACATGAGAATATCCATTATTATAGCTAAATGCAATAAATCATCATTGGTTGTGTACTTTCAAGTAATTTCCAATTTATGGTGACCCTAAGGCAAACCTATTACGGGTTTTTCCTGGGGCTGAGTGTTTGATGTGCCCAAGGTCACCCAGTGGTCACCTGGATCTCCACAGGGTCATAGTACAATGTTCAAACCACTACATCATGCTGGCTCAATAAATCATATTTCAAGTATTTTTGTACTGATTTTCTGCTCATTGGGCACAAGGGAAAGTTTTCATCAATACTTAATTGGATGTAAAACTTCAGAGGCAGGAAGGAATTGGCAAGTAACAATCTGCTCATAACAAGAGATTGTGTCTTAGAAGTATCAGCACCTGTCATCCACTGCTAGTCAGGCTGTAGCTAACTCTTTAAATTTTTCCTCTGTCCTCCTCACTCTTAAAGTTAACTTTTTTGCAGGTGTGGTTAAGAGGAAAAGAAGCCTTACCTGAAAGCTTATTGAGGAATAGAAATAGCAGATATTCTACTGTGGGCTGTGGCAAAACTAACATTAATCTACCTAGAGTAGATCCACTGAAATCAATATGATTTTTGGTTGTTTGAGATTAACAAATCCATTTCACTGAGTATACATTGGAGACCTCCTCTCTCTGAATTTCAGTCTTTCAGCCATAGAGAGAGATGATGATGAATAGACATGCCATTCCTCAGGCCATCAGTTCAGCACTCTCCATTTTCTATACCGTCTGAAAGCTATAATGGTGTAACGGTATAGTGGTATAATGCACATTGGAGTGAAACTTTCTAACCACATCTGCACTGATTGAGTCTGACTTAACTGTCACTAAAGTAAGGATCTTTGGGTTCTGGTGAATAGCTCAATGAAAACATCAATTTAGCTTGCAGTAGTTGTGGAAAAGGTGATTTGTGTACCAGGGATCATCAGAAAGGGACTGGAACTTAAACATCCAGCATCGCAATGCCTTTATAGAAATACTTAGCATGACTCACTTGGAATACTGTATGCAATTCTAGTCAGTTCATCTGAAAAGGAACTAGAAAAACTGGAAAAGAGGGAAGATCAAAAAATGATCAGACATGGGCTTTTTGGTACTACACTGTTATAGTGCTATTATTCCACTTTCAACATTCTGTGGAATCCTGGGGTTTGTAGTTTAGGGAGGGACCTTTAGAATTCTCAGCCAGAGAGCTCTTTGGCCTCAATAAATTACATACTCCAGAATTCCACAGGAAGTTGAAAGTGGAATAATAGCACTGTAACAATGCAGTACAGAAAGGCCCATGGAGCGATCCAAATGAAAAAATTGCAATTTTTGTGCTATTTGGCTTAGGAAAAAGGCAAGTAAGGAGGGAGAAAGCAGGAGAGTTCTAAAATTATGGATGGGACAAAGAATGTGGATTGGGACATGCTTTTGTCCCTTTTTATCATAATACTAAGCTGCTGTCATCCATCTAAATCGCAAGAGATTCAGTAATTCTTCACACAGTATATAAGCTAGAATTTACTGCCCCAAGATGTAGGCCCCTTCTGCACAGCATTTTCCATGCGAAAGGGTGCCTGAAGCATTGCGTGATTGTGAGGAGCATTCTGCACAATGCACTCACAATCGTGCGATGCTCCAGCAGCCGGCAGACACCGATTGCGCACCCTTTCATTTTCGACTAGAAGCTGAAAATGGTGCACGGTCGCACATTGCTCCCGGGCCCCACACTCACTTACCTGGTGTGCGGAGCCTCCAGAGCCATGCTGATCGCACTTCCTGCCCCAGCGCAGCCTGGGAAACTCCCAGGCTGCACTACGGAAGGAAGAGGAGGGGCTCTCACACGAGCAGGCAGCTCGTGTGGAGCTGAAGGACCCCAGACTTGAAAGCCTCTCACCAGAGGCTGCTTGTGCAATCCCTGTACCCCAGTGCCAGAAGAAGGTAAGGTGCGGAAAGGGCCGTAGTGACAGAAAACAACTCAGATATCTTTAAAGGGGGAGTTGAATAGATTCACATAGATAAGATTGTCAGTGTCTAGTTACCATAAGATGCAGCATGCCTCTGAATATTGGTGGTGGCAGATAACTGTTGCCCTTGTGTCTTCTAATGTACTTCAAACAGACATTTATTGGTCACTTAGGATGCTGGATTAGATGAGCCTTTGATGTGATCTAGCAGAACTCTTATGTTATTAGAAGTTTTGAAAAGCCAGCTTCATGAAGCCATTAGCACTGGCAGAGATCGATAGCATTCCTCATTACCATTTACATAGATATAACATCCTTTGAACCAACAGTTCCAGATTCTATCGACCAAAACCTTCATACCTGTTATGAAAACTATGGTGGTAGACAAGTGTTCTTAAAAGCTTCCTTGAAAAAGCAGCCTTAGGATACTGCTTCACAATAGACAACAGGCAGCACCTTGACTTGAACCTCAAAACAAATTGACAACCAGTGGAGCTGTAACAAGATCGATGTAGCAGAACTTTTTTAAAAAAATAGAAAAATTAAACTGACTACCCCATTTTGCACCATCATTCCAAAAAAACTTATTATCTCCACCCCACAGAGAGCAGCATGTTGAATCAATCTAATCTGGATGTGAATAAGGTACATATAACAGCGTCCATATCTATTTCTCAAGAGAGGAAGCAGCTGGTTCACCTCCACAAGCCACCTATGCAATCAGGATCTATGCCAGATCAGAAGCTCCCCTCAGATATACGCCTATTTTTCAGAACAAGTCCCATATCATTCAAAAGACACTACAGGCCCAATCTCAAGACCATAGTTTTACAGACCAAGAGCACTTCTCTATTATCTGGTTTCAGTTTTGGCTCATTAATCCACATCAGGTTCATGGATAGGATCTCTGTATCTTTCCTCTAGGCATGGAACTCTTCACTAAATTTCTTCTTGAAGGAAGCAAAAAGTAATTTTTACAATTTTCCTGCTGCAAGACAGTCTTTGAAAGCTACGTAATTTCTCTAGTCTATTCACAATTTGGGGCTTATTCTGTGCAAAATTTACAAGTGGTTGTTTTGCACAGAAAACAGTCTTGTCTTTGCAGGAAATAGTATTGTCTCTGCCGAAAATATTTCTGTGTATAAATATAATTTTTTGCATAGAAAATATTGTTCCTGGCACAGAAAATTCTGTTCTCTATTCAAAACAATCATATACAAATTTTGTTTAGAATAAGTCCCCACTTACAGGATATTTTTTCTGCAAAGGAAACTTTTTGTTTGTGTGTCTGCAGAAAATGCTGTTTCCTGTGGGGGTTGGACTTTGTGTGCTGCTGCTGTTTTTTCCTCAGAAAACAGCATTTTCTCCAGAGGAATAATATTTTTGCATAGAAAGGTTCTTTTCTGTACAGAATTGTGATTTTCAGTATAAAACCACCTTGTTCAAATTTTGGGCAGAATAAGTCTCAAACTGCAAATATTATAATCAGGCCAGGAATATTCTCATCAGATTTCTCAACACTTGGAAAACATGTTTTTCAAGCTTTTTCAAACATTTACAAATATTCTTTCCCTCCCCACCTTCTTTCATCATTACATAAAAAGATGTAGAATTGAATCTTCAGTATATTGATGAAACTCTATCCCCAAAACTAACAGTTTCAGGTAGAAAAAAGATGGTGGTAGTGACAGTATAGATCTGAGAGACCCATAGGCTAAAGGCCAATGAATTATGTAAATATCCCCTAGCATCATCTTCTGGAAATTCTTCACCATATACTGAAGGACTGGACACACCATAAAATATTTCTACAAGCCCAATACCAGACAGATTCCAAGAAGGATACCATCATTGTTGGTCCTGAAAGCAATTAAGGATGTCCAACAGTACAAACAGATTGCATTCCCATTGCCTATCTCCTGTGGCAGATCGTTTACTAATAAGACCAGCAATTAGAATTGACATTTCAAACTGACTTAAATCTAGATTGGAAAAGATCTCAATACTCAAATCTCATCCAAGAAATCCTAGAATTGCCAACACTACCTAGTTTCGCTTCTGTTTGTAGCCACACAAAAGTGCATTTCTTACCATTCAAGAAATGAACCAACTATCCAGAGGCAAGAACTCAGATTATTAAACTGAAGGGAGACATATCTGTTTAGAACTTTGTAAGAAAAATGCAGAATTTATGCATATTTTGCACTTTCTCTCTCTTATATCATCCTGACAGAGATGGTAGGAATTGCTTTTATAACCTCGTTCCAGCTTTGAGCATTAATCACCTGTCCAGAAATATTCTCCAAGGCATCCCTAAGTTTATTCCAGCTTCAGGTGACAATTTTTCTATGAAGAATATTAAACCTGAAAGACCTCAAGGGAGAGATTTGAAGAGGGGAAGAAACCTTCTGCTTAACATCCAGAAGTATATCCTTTCCTTAAATTGTTAAAAAGAAGCCTTCACTCTGAATTATTTACACAACAGATCAAAGTTTCTTGAAGTGCTGGGTCTTCAGCCTTCACATTAGTAAAATCTGAATGTGTTTGTCTGTCTGTCTGTGTGGGGGAGTTTCCTGTTTTATACAAAGGGACAATTTCTCTCTCTCCCTCTCTCCCTCTCTCCCTCTCTCCTTTATATGTAAATAGATTTCAGTTTTCTGTGATGTGAAAAAAGTGATTAAAAATGCTCATCAGCGTTTGTGAAAAAGGGATTCCTCAACCACTGTACTGTGTCCAACAGCGGGTTTTCTAAGATGTCAACATCTCATAAGTTCTTACTAAATTTTATTTTTTCCTGACTGCACAATCCATTAGGCATAACAGCTAATGTACTACATAACAATTGAGCCAATCAGTGTTCTCACATGAACTGGTCATAAAAGCAGTTATGAATGACTTTTTCCCCTCTTACTACATGCATTTCTAGTATGTAGAAAGGACCAATTGCACATATCTGCCAGTGTTTGAAAGACACACATCTTATACAAGTCTCCATCCCTAGGCCATACTTAATGTCAAGTCACAATTTAAAACATATGTTTCAAGCATCAAACAAATCCACCCTGATTATAATCAGGCTAGATATGTTTTAACTGAACTGCAAATAAATTCATATTAAAGAGACTCAACTAATTTGTACAAAGTTTTTTCTTCACTTACATTGCAATTTTGCACCCATTTACCTGGGAATAAGCCCCATTGACTTCAATAAGATCCACTTCTGAATATACACATACAACACTACACTTTTAATTAGAAACTTGAAGAGGGACTTAGTTCATTAATGAAGCAAACTATAACGGACTGGGTGATACCGGCATAGACTATCTGACATTTTTAAGAGCAGAGGCATCAAACAATCCATCACTGCAAACATGTGAAGACTAGACCTCAGAGATTTGGTTCATCAGTTCAAAGTATGCAATCAGCTTCTAAAAATCATCTGGGTTTGAGATCTCTATTTTCCAATTTTCACCTAGCAGCCACCAAGAAAACAAGTATGACAAGTCAGTGGATTACAAGAGCATAGGGATTGTTGGAACTGCAATGATCCTAAAGACAGGGGAAATGGGGAATAAGTCATTAAATCTTGGAATCAACAGGAGGTTTAGCTTAAAAGCAAGACAAAGTCCAGAGCTAATTAATGGTCTTGGAAACTGAGTTCCAGTGCACTATGTGTCTATCTATCTATTTATCCACCCGCTATGCATGTTTGCTTTCTAAGCTTTTGAGGAAGGTCCACTTCTTTCTTAAGATTCTGCTAGCATGACTGGATTGCACATTAGCAGCTGTAAATTAACATATTCACACCCATGTCCTTCCATAGAACTATATTGTTAAGCTTTGCCCATTTCATGACATTGTAGATGTTATATCAATTAGAATTTGTGTCATGATCGTCATAAGCTCTTTCTGGCAATTAAACAAGAATTGATTTCATAAGTTCTTTAACAGAAGTAAAATTTTGCAATAATAATACAACTAGCCACATCCACTGAACACAGTTGTAAACTTACATATGACAGTAAAAACAGTAATTGGTGGATGCTTTTATAGCAGTTCTAGCATATCAGAATTTGTATGCACAATCTATTTCTGACCGAGGCTTTATATAAGACTCAAGCTCCCCACAAACAACCTAGACTTTTGTAGTCAGTTTGAAAGTTTCTTGTAGGCCTCTGTTTCATTCTTTGCTAGACACCATCACTGTTGCGATGCTCTGTTTAAAGCAATTCTCATAATTTCTCTGGTTCTCTCAGGAATCTTACAATTTATAGCTGCAGGCAATTGTTTGGCCACAATGAACAATGGTGACAGTATCCACATACAGCATCTCTTGCTGTTCTGCTTGAATTCCTGCTGACAACAGAAGCTTTTCCTATCATACTGGTGAACTATCATGCCATAGATCTTAAAGTATCCTCCATCCAAATGTTTATCTGTGTAGAACTGTAGATATGTGAACGTCTCTGTGACTTTTTTCCTGTTACTGCAATATTTATGGGGTTTATCTTGTGATCTTTCTGCTTAATTCAGCAATATTAAAATCTCTGAGTTCAATTTCCATCACTGGTCTCAAAATGTCCAAGTTAGGTTACTGAAATTTTTCTAGATTCAGCATTGCTGAATGTGGTTAACACTCATATATGAAGAGAACTTTACCTTTTCTTTTTCTTTTTTTTAAAAAAATACATTCAGTGAGTTGTGGGGTATTTTCTGATTTCAGTGAGAATTCCAACAAATTGAGAGTTAGTATTGTGATTTCAGTTAAGGATTTAATTCAGCAGGGTTGAATGAACACCTCTTTTACAACCATAATATGGCCAATACCTACTTTAGACCAACATATTGATAACCAAGGTATGAGCCTTTTTGGCATTAGGATTTGATAAATTGCAGTGTTGAACTTTTTATTCCAGTATGTTAATTACCTTGGTTAGGACAAAAAAGTAATCCAGTAGTAGAAAAGCAAGCAATTTCTGTTTCTCTTTCTTTCTTTCTTTCTTTCTTTCTTTCTTTCTTTCTTTCTTTCTTTCTTTCTTTCTTTCCTTCCTCCCTCCCTCCCTCCCTCCCTTCCTTCCTTCCTTCCTTCCTTCCTTCTTTGAAAACTCAATTTTTTTTCTGTTGTTGTTGTTGTTGTTGTTGTAGCAGCTGTATTTGGCTGGTGTTTGAAACCTGGGGACACTGTTTACAACTGCTCAGATGACAGTTCCATAGAACTACATTGTATGACTAGTTCTCTTTGGATTCTGGGGATAAAAAAAGATTACTTAGGTGTATCAAGGTGTACAAGAGTTGAAATAAGTTCCATCTATTTATCTGTGATTGTCTACTGGATTTCATTGGTATTACTCATGAGAAGAGATGGAAACATCAATTTGTTTTTCTTTCACATACATTTATTTTAAAACAAAACACTCTCCATCTCAATATAAAGAAATTTAGCAAAATTTCCTGGGTTTTCAAAAACAAATTGAAACAAACACTTGCACTAAACTCATTCAGTATAACTACAGCTATTCCCAGAGAATAGAGGACCATGTTGCATCTGCCTGCCATACAGTTGTTGTCATACAGAGATGATGAACCTCTCAGAAAAAGAGGTGGCAATAATAGCTAAATATTATGATGCTTGAGAATACAGACTTCAACTTGTAATCCCACTGAACCTTATCAAAAGTCCTCCCTCGGCTAACTGAAATGGACACATTAGCTTGTAATTAGAAATACAATCAATCATGCAAGAAATGGTACTATTTAGACTTCAATCATGTGGCAGGGACCTTATCAAAGAAAAGGAAAGATGAGTCTAGACCATGATTTTTTCCTCTTATTCTATACTTGATTCTGTGATTTTTCTGTGTTTTCCCCTGTGCTAACATACTATGACTGGAAAGCCTTGTTATCACCTCATTTACTTGCTAAACAATTATCCTGGCCCCTCAGCAGATGATGTAATTATTCCTGGTTTTAAAAAAAAGCCTTGGGATGGAAGGCCTCCATTGCATTCTCCCTCTATTACACCACTGAATGGCATCAGGATGGCCCTTGACCTGCCCCAACAACCTAACACAATGATGCATTGGCATCACAACATGCTCCCTCACCTGTCATGTGGAAGAAAGATGGTAGGTCCATTGAATAGCTGCCCAATAGGCACTCCAGCATGGTCCTATTTTCTTTAGCATTCTTTTTCAGATTGAAAAAAGTTTATGAGGCATGGAATTGAACCCATAACTTTGCACATTGTTTAACCATCTGCTGTGCTAGAAGACTCAAAAGACTTTAAAGGAAAGTAATTTTGACAGTCACAATGGCAGCTGTATTATATTATAATTATATTCCACTATTTGGCAGTAGCACTTAAGTTAGTTCAAAATTCATTAAAAATTATAAACTTTAAAACAACAATATCATGGGGAGAATGGTACTGTGAGGAAATATTTTCAGAATGGGACAGAGAGGGAAGAGATAAGGAGGGTAAACGATTGGTTTTTAAAAGACTGAACGAGAAACAAAACTAAAAAGAGAACCCATATTTGCATAAAAAGAAAAATAATTTGTTTCTACATACAGAAATTGCTGGATTGTTTTGACTTTGGGGAGAAATGAATTGGAAGTAAAAGGGAGAACTATGATCTCATCCAAAAGTAGGTGTGTAATGTTGTCTTTGGCTATTTCTGCACTACTCTGTTATAGTGCTATTATTCCACTTTCAACATCCTGGGGAATTCTGGGTTAGTAGTTTACTGAGGCCATAGAGCTCTCTGGATAAGATTCTAAATGGCCCTCCATAAACTGCAAACCTCAAGATTCCAGAGGAAGTTGAAAGTGGAACGATAGCACTGTAACAGGGTAGTGTGGAAATGGTCTTAGTCACTCTTAGGTCATTTCTGCACAACAACGCTCTTTTGCGTCATTATGAATTCCAGGTCTAGAAGGGAGCACATCAGCAATGCTCCCCTCCACACCTACTCACTCCCTGTGGAAGGGACCATGATGATTTTGCCTCTTCCTTCCACAGCACAGCTGGGCACTTGCTATTGCTGTGCTGGGGCAGGAAGCATTGCAATCATGCTTCCGTGGCTTCCACATGACGGTAAGTATGGGAACGCCGTGCGACTGGAACTGCAAAATTGATTTTTTTTTTCTGTTTTGCAAATACTGCACAAGTGCAATGCTTTATGATGTGATGCCAGCAGGATGGCAATGACATTGTGTGGAAGCATGACATACCAATCGCTGCCATCCTGTCACAGAGTGGAACAGTGACATCATGTGGAAAGGACCATGGACACCCTTCTTGTTCCTTACTTGAAATATAATATCCGTATCTCTCTTGGTCAAAATGTGCAACTACATTTTTTATCAGCAAGAAAATTGTAAACATGGTTGCCTTCAGAAGGGTTTATCTCATTCTTCTTGTCATGAAGACTGTGTCTTCCTTATGATTACATTTCTTTACCACTAGAATAACAATTGTTAGCAGTAACATCTGGAATTTGCTTTTTTTTTTAATTAGAATTTTATGTCCAGTACCACTTATGTAGAACACATTTTATTGTGTCCAACAGGCCTCCTGTGAATCCCAAAGTAAGATGTTTATACATATTCTGTCTTCAAATCATGTCCAGGATTTCTTGTTCTTTTCATCAGAAGGGAACCAGCTGTTAATTTAATGATCCAGTGTTATTTCACAATGAACATTCTGCTAAGTCAAACATGAAAATGAAAGAGAGGCAGGTGAATCAAGGAGCAAATGCTTTCCTGCACAGGGGAAGCCATTTGCAAATGGAATTCTTAACTATATTTAACAAAGGGTTTCTAGTCTCTAGGAAAAGTCAAGTTGCCAACAGGTTCTTAACGATTTAACAGATCCAAAAATTCATATTATTAATAGAACACAAGATTTCTTTCACAGCCAACAAGTCCTTTATTTTTTAATGTCACTATTTATCCTTGTTGGAAGATGCATATTTTCTACAAGGCTATTTCACCTGTAATAATATGTGTCCAATTTATACTCTGATTCTAATCGACAATGTCCTTTCACAAGCGTGGCAAGTCATTCCTTGTGGAGTTGACTTACAAAATGGAATGAAAGTTCAGCCAAGCAGACAATGTCAGCAAGGCCAGGAAAAGTTTTGGATAGATACAGGCACCCCAAAGCAGCCAATTAGTCTGCTTAATAAGTCCAAATAAGCTGTAATCAGACCAAGATTCCAGGTCATACTTTCTGGAGATGCTGTTGATGCTTGATTCTTCCGGAGTTGCCTTCTGCTCAGGTAAGGGTTCAAAGGATGAACAGGTATGAATGTGAGCTTCCCTGTACTTGTGTTTTGATAGAAATTTACTAATATATGGGGAGGCAAGGAGGCAAGAGCGTAAGCTTTGAAAATATGGGATGTGTAAGAAAGCAAACTGGTAAATGTGTCCATCTAGGACTAGGGCTTTGCATGCTTACTTCTTCAAAGTGTGTGTTTGAGCTTGAGTCCACATGTACGCATCATATTTGAAATGCTTCTATCTCTTTTTTTTTCTGGCCATTTGTTGTACTAACCTACACATCATGTGAACAACAAGGAGTCAACTTAAGCCATTTCTGCACTACACTATTACAGTACTATTATTCCACTTTCAACATCCTATGGAATCCTGGACTGTGCAGTTTAGGGAAGGGCATTTATACTTCTCAGCCAGAGAGCTCTTTGGTCTCAGTAAACTACAAATCCAAGAATTCTGCAAGATGTTGAAAATTGAATATCACTATAACAGTGTAGTGCAGAAATGACCGTAGGACTAGCAGCAGCTGTTCAATGTGGTAGGTGTGAATAGGTGAGAATTTTGCTTAGCTTATTGTTTGAAAAGAAAATGCCATTCTTCATAGATTTATTCTTAAATGGAGCAAAAGTTATTAATGGACATCTCTGGCTCAGTGATGTCCCCTTTACTTTGAGTACTGAAAAAGGAAAGGGTGTAGTGTATAATCTAGACCCATCATTTTGTTTTCAAGCTTTCTCTAGAAAATGTTATATTCAGTGCAAAGAATATCTTTCTCCTGGAGATCAGAGCAAAAGTTTCATTTCACCTTTCCTGCTGCAGCAATCAGATATCAAACTAACAGATTTCTACTCATGGCCAGTATCCAACTTCCATCTCGTTCCAATGTAAAGAGTTCTCTATAGAAAATAAGATATAAAATCATTTTAATAGCAATTAAAAACTTTTCAAAAGACGCAGAGAACTGAGTAAAGGGCCATATGCCCACTTTCAGGATGTGGCTTGCTTCTTTTAAAACCCTGCCTGAGCTTGGGGCAGTTTGTAAAGAAATAGTTTATGCCACTGACTTTTCTCCTGGAAAGAAATCCACAATATTTCAAGATGATAGTATTGGGGGTTTAGGGGTTATGATGTATGAAATTCCATTTAAGACCTTATTATTTCTGCTATTCTTTTCTGTTTAATTGGAAGTAAAGTCATGATAAGATCAATAGCACAGTATAGAGTTTACAGTGGCAGAAAGAGTAGAAGATCTAGCTTTTAAAAAAAATCATAAAATACTATACTCTTTCAGGACCCACAGACATAAGCTTTATATCCAAACTGCACAATTATATCAGTTTCATTCTACTTTAACTTCCCTGGCCTATCTTATGGAATCCTAGACTATATGGTTTCGTGAAGAATTCTAGAGTATTGCCTTGAAACCATTGAAGGTCGCTGGCAGAGTTCTTAGTATCTTCTAAAACTACCAGTCTAAGGATTCCATAGGAATAGTGGCTAAATGGGCTCAAACTGCTGTAATTGTGTAATGTGGATGTACTCCCTGAAAACATTTTTAACATTTCTTCTGGCAGTGAGCAATGGATCAGTCCTTCAATATATTATTCAATATACCTTCTTCAAAATATAGGAATTTTATCACTGTAACAAAGCCATCTACTATAATTAGAAGGTAGAAAGTCCAGTCACTAAACTACTCTCTCTCCTTGTACCTTCTTCCTCCCATTCTCCTGATATTTTCATCTCATTGAGAGTTTGGGGAGAATTTTTTGGAGACAGACTGTCTGTATTTTTCTGTCCCTCTGTTTCAAACTTAAATATTCTTAAGAAGTGTCTTCCTCACTGGATAGTGCCACTTCTCTTTCAACATCTCCTGAATCTGTCAGAACTAGGCTGATTTGGACCTTGGTTCAGTATTTGTCTGAATCCAAAGCACACGGCTATTGCATGAGTTGTTGTTGGTTGTGTTATCTTTACTTTCTCTGTCACTTTTACATACTGTACAAATCATTACAAGTAAGTCAACAAGTGGCGATAGCATTCCATTGTTAGGATAACTGTGATCCTGTTTCCTTTCTTCTGATATTTGATGGTCCATTTGTACAGAAGGTGCATGCTGCAACTCTAGAAACTGGTATGTACATAATCATGTGTATAATAGAAATTGTAGCATTTTTTTAAAAAAAATTAAAATTTGTTATGTGTTATATTAAATATTATGTAGTAAATGTGTTTCTGTTTAATTTTAGAATTTCCCCTGCAGAAGGCCAATTGGTGCTAAGGCCAAAACATGTGGAGCTTTTTATGAAATAAAGGTTACTGATCATGACACAGCATGTGAAGCTTGGTTTCTCTCCTTTCATTCTTTCCCTGTGAATACGTATTTCCAGTTGTTTTTCTATCTTGTTTCTCAGCCATAGATAGAATTAAATGAGTGCACAATCTAAGTAGATATCTGATGGCTCTCAGCTTTCCAAGAATACTTGGAAATGCATGTGGTGTTACTGTAAGAGGTGCAGGACTTTGAGATACCCCTGCAATGCCAATGTCTCCTTAGAATTTGGGGGAATTATAGCTCAAAGGAGGCCTGCAAGAGGAGGTAATAACAGGATCTTTTCACCTATGTATATCAGTACTAACTGTAAGGAGGACTTCAGTTAAACAAAGTATTTGATTTCAGTTGACAAACATACAAGAAATCAGAAACTCTTAGGAACCACACAAGGCTATCAGAAAATGAGGCAGCATGGAGAGAGATTAGGAGTGAAAAGGGTGATAGTTACCAGTCTTGAAGAAGGAGGTTGCAGCAGTGGGGTCAGAGAGTGTCTGAGTTTAGCACGGACGAGCAGCAGTCTGAACTACATTTTATGTGCTATATACTGCATACTACATACCACATTCTACATACTACAATGAGCTGGGGTTGAAGCTAGGATGTTTATATTTATTTCATATCCTGAAGGGGTGCATTAGCCAAACCATAATGGCTCTCCCACAGGACTGACAAAGGGGCCCAGAGTGACAAAACATTGATGAGATTCATGACATTCTCTTAATGTTTGGTCAGCTAGGGTGTATAAGGAAGATCTCCATAGAGTAAGATCAAGGGATGGTTTCTGCTTGCTTTATCTGGGCATTTTGTCTTCCATTGTGTTCAAAGATGCAAACAGCCTAAAGCTATGAAGGGATTAGCACAAACTCACCAGTTCTCCGCATAATCCTATCTGGACTTTTCCCACCATCATGACCCCAAACGTGCCTCCAGTCAGCTTGGCCTCTATCGTGCCCTCTGGTTATTAATGTCCAATTTATAAAAATGGCATATCTCATAGGAAGAGGAGGAGGAGGGTATGATAACAGTGGAAAGTACTGATTTCTATTTTATAACCATATACTGTTGTCACTAGTGTGTGCCTTCAAGTTGTTTCCAACTTTTGATGACCCTAAGGCAAACTAATCACAGGATTTTCTGGGCTGAAAGTGAGTGATGTGTTATGCACATATAAATACCTGGAGTATACATACATTATCTCAGGCCTTGTCTGTACATGCAGAAGCATGAGAAGCTAACAGGAATTCCTCAGCACCAGATGGGAAATCAAATTTTTGAAACTCTCCTTTCTCGTGAATAGAAAACCAGCAAAGGCCTGGATAGTAAACTTCCTCCTAAGAAAAGAAAGATTTCTTGAGAAAACCTTAACTTGAACCTGGAGTATTTAATTATTGTCATTCAATGCACTCTACTTAATATATCAAACCAGAGATATATTTCAGCTGTCATGGTTCCATTGACTTCACTGATGCTGTGCCAGCAGTAAATGTAGCCTATAATAACATGGTTCAGCAGCTCCTTATGCTTTACAAGATGCTAAAACATAGAGCACTATTGCACTTCACATTATATTTCCAGTCAAGACTTTTTTGTCTCCTGTGTCTATTCATTCACATTACTGACTGTTTTAAAATTTAGTAGGTTTTAGCAAAGTCTTGACAAAGGGCTCAATCACTACCACGACTTATTATGAAGTGAAAACAATAGTGAACCATAAGACAATGTACCGCCCAACACATTAAATTTAGCTTAAGCTTTTGCAGACTCCAGTCTGCTTCCTTTTATTTTGAGATGGCCTATGATAGGCTGAGTTTAAATATTTGAAGGGATGTCATGTTGAAGAGGGAGCGGGCTTGTTCTCTGCCGCTCCAGAGACTAGGACAAGGAGCAATGGATTCAAGCTTCGGGAAAGGAGATTCCACTTGAACCTCAGGAAGAACTTCCTGACGGTCAGAGCTGTCCGGCAGTGAAATATGCTGCCCCAGAGTGTGGTGGAGTCTTCTTCTTTGGAGGTTTTTAAGCAGAGGCTGGATGGCCATCTGTTGGGAATGCTTTGATGGGTGTTCCTGCATAGCAGGGGGTTGGACTCGATGGCCTCTGGGGTCTCTTCCAACTCTATGATTCTACGATTCTATGAGTTAGGGCCATGAAATATGCAGAAGCACAAACTAATGCTTACATAATTTTAATCTAGCAATCTGTCTGGCTTAAGTAAGTCAACAAACAGTGATAGGACTCCATTGTCAGGAAAACTGAGATCCCCAGTGGTGACAATGTGGAGGATCTTGTTTCTCAGCTATAGATGGGAAAGCATTAAGCAACAAAGAATAACAAAATGCCAGGAGAAGGGATGGTCAATCAGGATTCACAACAAAGCTAGAGAACTTAGCAGAAAGATAGTCTCATTGCTTCTATTTTGCCTCTTGTTTTATCATTGCTACCACTCTCTTGAACAAGAGTTTTTAATGGCTTTATGTTCGTTAGTCCTGTTGTCTTTTTTTATGATCCCTTCTTCCCTGCCTTCTCCTTGTTTGACTATACAGGAGAAAGCTAAGATGATGCCAACAGAGAATTTGGAGCAACCAAGATGAGACTTCTCAGCCTCCTAAGGCAATCATAATTAGTCTTTTGGCAAAGTATGAAGCTATATAAGGATGACTCCAGGGTCCAAACTATTTTTTTTCTTAGGAAGTTTTTACCCTTAGAATGTTTAAAAAACTAATAAGAAAGATTAGTTCCACATTTCAGAAGAAAACCTTACAACTTCTTGGTGATTGTAACTACAGCTCTTGAAGAAAATGAAATTGGAGAGAATGCTATCAAAGCTCACTGAAAGTAACTTAGCAGGCAGCATCCAAGCATCCCAGAAGGAATTAATAGTTGATCTCCTTGTGTCAGAGATCAAATCCAGTCGCCTGGAACTAAACAATGTTTAAAGCTATGGAGGAAAACTGTATACAAACAGGCCTATTTTATTCCAAAGTGACAGACTGTGGATGCAGGGCTTTTAAGATTACCAGTCTTAGGCCCTTTCTGCATCGGGGTATTAAAACAGTGCAGAGCAACCTCCGATGGAGGTTTTCTGCACCGTGGAGTGGATTGGGGCGGACTATTTTTCGTAGTTCCACACCTCAATCTGCTCCAAAGCAACCGGAACTGGTGGTGCAGCATGTTTTTTAAAAACCTCTTTTCAGAGGTTTTTAAAAAACATGGAGCGTGCAGCCCCGTGCAGCTCCGTCGCCGCGCTCTGGTGCAGATTTGCAGGCGCGCACTAGTGCATGCCTGCAGATCTGCCGGGGGCGGGCTTTAGGCTGGCAAGCTTCTCTGGTTAGTGGACAGGTTCCACCAGCCGGAAGCTGCCATTTTGGATGCAGAGGCCACCATTTTGGATGCCGGAGGACTGCGGAACAGTGAGATCACACTGTTCCACTTGGCGACAGACTTACCCGGCTGCTGGTAAGCTCTGTTTTAGAGCATTTTCCCCCGTTTCCCCCTCCACATGCGGAAAGGGCCTTAAAGGGCCTTAAAGGGACCCAGTTGGTACACACACAAAAAGTAAATAATCTACATTAAAATATTCTTTAATATGTCAGTTAAAAGCTCAAATTATTTCTGAGAAGAGAAGTGGGGTAGAGTTACAGTGGTGTTGGATTCCGCTCAATCTGTTGTGCTAAGAGGTTTCAACATCTATACTGTGATTCCTTTGTTGAAAATGGTTCACGATCTCATGTCCTATGGCCTATGGCACATGCATAATTCTTTCCCAAGTGATTGGCTCCACTCAGGTTGCAGGACATATGCTAGACCTACTTTTCTGTGCTGAATGGGATGGTGGTGACTGTGGTACAGAGGACTCTATAGCCCCATTGTCACTATATGGTTGGGGTTTAAACTCACTGAGACTCAAAGTTTCTGGAAGGGTGGCAACTTATTAAGTGGAGGCTGATGGTTCTGGATGATTTTCTGGGAGGTTCTCTTTTTTTTTGGCAGTTGATTTTGTTGAAGTCCTAGTTTGAGATGGAGAGTTGACCAAGATGGTAAGCACAATCATTCTGGAACATCCCCTCTCATGGAGCAAAACCAAACTAGCTCCCTGGTTTCCTAGGAGTTTCTGGTGAGATAATAAGTGAAATCATGATTAAAGAAAGAATGGTGGAAAATCTAGAGCAAATCCAGTTGAACACAGTCTACAGATCATGAAACAACCTACTCCAGTGCTGGCAGTAGTGGGGGGAAGCATATTCTGCCATCTTAACTTCTGCTCAAAGCTGTCCAGTTGTTCTGTTCTAAGTAGTCAAGGACCACTTATGTTCTGGCCCATGGGAGAAGAATAGAGTCCACTCCACATAACCTGCACAACACTTTGAAGTCATATATTCTGACTTGGACACTGCAATAAGTACAGTTCTATTAGATATAATTTTTCTTGTCCTGTCGTTCTAGTAACAATGTGGAGAATTTGCAATGTATGTGTCCTGAGGATGTGGACAGCACTCTTCGAGAGGTAAAATCTAACATATATGTGCTGAATCCTTGATTTTCCTGGCCTATAAAAGAATAGATGGTGGCTGGAGGGACTGATTGGGCCAATGCTTCCCTACAGAGAAGCATTTTATCATTACTGGCCAATCTCCAACAGTGCATTTCTGGACAAGCTCCTAGAATGTGTGGTGACCTCTCAGCTCCAGGGATTCCTGAAGAAGATGAATTATCTATATTAATTTCAATCTAGTTTCAGGTCTTCTTATTGGTCACAGACAGTTTTGGTTACCTTGGAGGATGACCTATTCTGCACAGGTGGAGTGTAACCATTGGTTCAACTGGACTGCTCAGTGGCTTTAAAATACCACTCACCATTGTAGCCTTCTGTACCCTCTTTCTGGGATTGGACTCAGAGACATTGTTTTGCACTGGCTTCAGTCCCTCTTGGATGAATTATTCATAAAATAGTGCTGGAGGGTTCCTCAGCCATTGGCCTGTGAGATCTCTTAGGGTTCAGTTTACTATTTAACATTTACATGAAACTACTTTGTATCTCAACCTTTGGAGAAAGGGGAGATATACAAACATAAATGAATTCAGGCATACTAAAGGCAGGTTGAGATCTATTTTCAGAAAGAAATTCATTTCAGCTCCTTACCCTGTGCATAGTGGTGACTATGGGGTGAGGGCTGTCACCTGCTTTCCCAGAAAGAAAGAAGAAAAGGAAAAACCTTAGTGACTCTACACATTAGAATACAGGTTGGGAAGAGGATGGAATGAATGAGTATAAAGCCCAGCTCCATTTTCCATCTTTGACAGTTGCACAATCCACCCAGCCACCTTGGGGTTTAGTACAGGCCTCAACTGGTTGCCTTTTGGGGTCAGTTTGGAATTTCGCTTCTTCTCTGGCCTACCTTGTACTGATTCCCCATGGTAGTATGGAATAATTGACTTTGTGTGATGCCTTAAACTAATTCAATTAGATTCATTAAACTTATTTAATTGTTATTGAATTGCATACTATTTATGTGTTAAACTGACATTCAGTGGTAAATATTTAGCATATTGGTCACTTTTGTCAGTTAGTGTAGAAGGAGGAGAATCTTCGGCAATTGTCAGTGAGTCCCATGAGTGTATTTTGTGGGACAGTTTTCTCCAGGCTTGCCTTTTGGGTTCTTGGGCTTGGGATGGGAACAACCTTTAAGAGTGGACTTGACTGGCATTCTCCTTCAGGGCTTTGGGTTTGAGGGGAAATCAATATATTCAGACTTTCTGAGATAGATCAGCCAGAGACAAGCTACATTTATTGGCTTGTTGCTGGGGTCTGAGGTTGCTTGCCCCTGAAATGTTAAAGAGAGAGTAAATATACATCTGCTTCAGCATGCACTCCATTATATAGCCCTGTTACAGATCAGATTAAATGATTAATACAGTGACCCTTAGTTTATCCATACATTTATATTTCTTTCTGTTCTGATTGAGGGGGCAAAGCTTTTTCAAAGAAGCTTAAGATGGTTATAAAGCACAAGGTACCAGACACGATTTATAGACACAAAGCTGATGGCCTGTCCTCACAATCATTTTAACAGAAGTACTGGTGGGAAGAGAGCCAGCATGGTATAGTGGTTTGAGGGTTGGACTATAACCCTGGAGATCGGGGTTTGATTCCCTGCTCAGCCATGGGAACCCATTGGGTAGTCTTGTGCATGTCAACATTCTGAGCCCCAGAAAAGCCCAGTCAGGTTTGACTTAGAGTCACCATAAGTCAAAAAGGACTTGAAGGCACATACCAACAACTGGTAGGAAGTCACACTGAAGAATTGCTCTTTAGATTTAAAGTTTATGTAAGGGGCAAAATGATACAATTGCAAAAGCATGGAAACACATGTATGATGTCACAGATGACTGGGAAAATGTTGACTGGTTTTGCTTTAATTATTCTGATTCCCGAGTGTAGGGATAGTCCCTTTCTCTGGCCCTTTTCACACAGCATTTGCCATGCAAAAGATGGCCTGGAGCATCGCACAATTGCGAGGAGCGATCTGCACGATGCACTCACAATCGCACAACACTCCAGGGGCCAGCAGGGGCCAATTGCACACCTTTTCATTTTCGGCTGGAAGCCGAAAATGGTGCGCAATTGTGCATTGCTCCCGGGCCCCGCACACACTTACCTGGCTTGTGGAGCCTCTGGAGCCAGGCCGGTCACACTTCCTGCTCCAGTGCAGCCTAGGAAGGTCCCAGGCTGCACTGCAGAAGGAAGAGGCGGGGCTCTTGCACAAGCAGGCAGCTCGTGCAGAGCTGAAGTAGCAGGGAAAAGAGAGCCTTTCGGCAGAGGCTGCTCGCGCTATCCCACACCCCAGTGCCGGAACAAGGTAAGGTGCGGAAAGGGCCTCTGTGTTGTAATCAGAAGTGGCTCAGAGTTGGACCAAATGAAGAATATCTAGAGAGAGAGAGAGATTATATATATCTGTGAGAAAGACAGTGTTAGTAACAATTCAGAAAGTTTAATACAAATTAAACAATATGAATTGTACAAATTAGCTGTCATTGCAGACTCCGGACAGGAAGGTACTCCTACTAATTTCAATTGTTCTTTTCTGTGCTTTCTCTAGGGCCGTTTCTGCACTACACTGTAATAGCGCTATTATTCCTCTTTCAACATCCTGGGGAACTCTGGGGTTTATAGTTTACTGAGGATAAATTACTCTCTGGCTGAGAATTCTAAATGCCCCTTCCTAAACTACAAAACCCAAGAATTCCACAGGATGTTGAAAATGGAATAATAGTACTTTAATAGCATAGTGCAGAAATGGCCTAGCTTACTTATACCTTTGTGAAGTATGACCAGAAATGTGTACGTGTATTTTCAAATTGCTTCCATACCCACCATCCTTTGGATCCAAACATGTATAGTTTGTAACCCAAGTTAATCTCATACACATAATTTAAACATGCAAACTGTAGCTTTTAATGAGATGTCCTAGAATCCATAAATAGTATTGAATCAAAAGCTTACATCATTTGATTTTTTAAAAAATACACATTTATTTCACTAGTGAAGTGCCATAGGACTTGAAAATGCATGTAACTGTGCATACAGATACATTTTATCCTCATAAAGACATCTGTTAAAGAAGCACTTGACATATTGCTAATAGCTTCAGTTCAGCTAAAGTTAATTATGGAAAATTCCTTTTATTTTAACTCAGTGCAGACATGAGAAATAACATGGTGTAGTGGTTTGGGTGTTGGACTAAGACTCTGGGAGACAAGGGTTCAAATCCCTTCTCAGCCATGGCAAGTAGGGATGGGCCAACCGAATCCTCAAATCCTCAAATCCTGGGCGATGATTCAAGATTTGCAAATCCGAATCCCTGTGCCAAAATAGGCAAACCGAATCTTTCAAATCCACCAACCAAATAGTTTACTGGAGACCAGGACACCTAAAAACCTGGGAGACTGGGACACTTGAAACCCTGGGAGATCAGGATGCTTGAAAATTTGGGAGACCAGATAGACAAGGGGAGATGGCAAGTAAGTGAGTTTTTCACTTGAAGTAATAATGGTCTTTGCTAACAATTTCAGAAATTACAGCTGGGGCTTTATTCTAAGATATTTAAATTGAACATTTAAAATTTAAGTTCAGCACTTGACTGGAAGGTACAGGCTTGAGATTTCAAGGACAGCTGAAAGATTCCTTTGCATAGCTCCCTTGCAAACCTCTTGCAGACACAATTCTGGGGTTTGTAGTTTTATAAAGTGTCACAGCCTTCTCTTCCAAAGTGTGCTGGTGCATCATCAAACTACAAACCCCACAATACCATAAGGACCTATGCAAAGAAAATCCAGTTTTGACCTGGATTATCTCTCTACTGTGGTATGTGGCCCTGTTTACACAGACAGGAAAATGTGGGACTAAGCCACATTTTCCTGCCTGTAGAAAGGGTCTTCATGTCATTTTCAATCTGGGAAGATCCTGAGGCAAAACTATGACAATTGTCCTGGCCAGATTTCTTCAGAGGGAGGTTTGCCTTTGCCTAGGCAAAAGCTAAGGCTGAGAGAGTGTGTTCTGCCCAAGATTATCCTTCTTTCGTTTGCTTTTGAAACCTTTTTTTAAAAAAGGATTCAAAAGATTCAAGATTTGTGAGATTTGTGGATTCCCAGAACCTTCCAGGGATTCGGATCCAGATTTGGATTCGGAAAATTCTGGATTCGTCCCATCCCTAATGGAAAGCCACTGAGTGATCTTGGGCACATCACATTCTTTTAGCCATAGTTGAAGAAAATAGGGAACAAAACAAATCTTGCCAAGAAAATCCCACAGTAGAGTTGCCATGAGCCAGGGTTGACCTGAAGACATGTAACAACAACATTTCTATATCCGCACTCACACGTTAGCTGAATGAAGGGTAATGTATGAATAAGGAAAGGCAAGGTTATGCTACTGGATCAGCTTCAACAAACTCCATTTCTTGACCTTCCCATAGTCAACCTGACTAGTCAGGGCTCCTGATTACATGGAATGGGTGACATAAGTAGAACCAGCTCCACTTTCAGGTAGTTGTTCAGAGCCAAAGGTCAGAAAGAAGAGGATGGGAAGATGTTGGGGATGCAGAAAGGAGTACTGCAGCAAGATGGGGGTGATAGGTGTAGTTTTACTCGTGTTCTGTATAGTGCACAAACAACTGAATAAGATTCAGCTTTAGTTGAACTGTCAACACTCCACCTATGTTAAAATAAATCCTGTAAAAGATGATGAATCAGGTGGCTCTTGTGTTGGACTAGGACTTAAGAGATCCAGGTTTTGATTTCTGCTGAGCCCTGAAACCCACTTAGTCAGCATGCTCTCTAAGTTTAACCTACCTAACGAGGCTGTTGTGAAGATACAGGGAGGGGAAAGACCTACACTTCAAATCTGTTGAAGAAAAGACTGGATATGAGTGTAGTATAAAATCTTCTCAAGTATGCTTACACACAAGATATACATGATTTTTATGGAATATCATGTCATTAGTAGCCACAGCTGGGTAGAATATTGGGTTGCATGACTGTTGCTGGAGTGGAAGACAAAGAAGGCTTCTTTTTCTTTCAGTTTCAGATAATTCTGTAAGAAACGTCAGGTTTTTGTTTTGTTTTGTTTTTGCTCCTAGCTGAAGAGTCCATTGAAAAATCAAAGTTGCTATCCAGTAGAAAAGAAAAAAGGGCTGATTATTTTGATAACAGCCTCTTAAGTGTCAACAGTACATTCTGCACAATGGCTTTGCTATTATAAATGACTTGTTTTGCAAGTTGTCTACTAATAAATTATTTTCCTTGGCATTCCTAAATCCCTGAAGTCTTGATTTTTGCCTCTGCTGCCATTATCGTATTATCCAGCTGCAAAGACAGGTGAGAAAATGCTTCTAAAGCAGAATCTACTGCTTGTCTCAGCTGGTAATATCTTCTACTGTTGCAGACACTGAGTGCTTCCCTCTATTTGTGGCTATAACCTACCCAGTCAATTGGAGACTTTAATCATGCCTTGAGCTCAGGATATTCAGATCTGCAGGTCTGGCATTTCCTAGCTGCAGGTGTTACCACAGTAACCACTACCATTTGTGCTTCACTTTGCATAAACATCTATCAGCACAACCTAATCTTGTCTGCTTATTGTTCTACGAAAAGGTCAATCATCATACTCAACAATGGATTTAGATTTGATGTAATGTATGTGTGCATGCTATATATGCAGATGTACTTGACAGCTTTGGCACAAACAAGCAAAAATAGAATGCAATGCTGAACATTTGTCTACTGCACATTTAGAAAAATGGAAGGCATTCCATACTGCTTCATAAACTTTTACTGTGTAAAGGACTCAGCAATGTTCATGTCAGTATGCAAACCCTAAAGCTTGACAGGTGATTCCATAGCAAAAGTAAAATCTCTCTCTCTCTTATAATAGTAATAATAAAAAATGGCGTTGCTAACCGATCATGGAATAATGAGACCAGACAGGGAACTGGATTGAAAAGGGGCATTTCATTTAACCTAGAATCTATTTAAACTGAGTTGAATGTGGAAAGGTGCAAGAGGTAGAGCAACCCAACACAGGATCAGCTGAGGCCAGGCATCACTCCATGACTTCCTCCTCAGCCTTCCCCTGTACTAAGCATTTGAACCGTAATGGCAACTCAACAACTGGGTTGTTCCCTATCTGGCTATCTACTGGAAGACAGACCCAAATCCAATCCACAAGACTTAAGTGAGAACAAAGACCTCCCCCCAGGCCAGCCCTATTAGCTGTCTTCTCCACCTTCAGGTCTCAGGAGCTAAAGAGGCAGTCCCAGTGCCCTCACCTTCACCAAGTTCCAAGATATTCACTGTAACTCTCATTTCTCCCCCCACACCACAAAGAGGGACAAGGATCTGCTTACTCCCTTTCCCCTAACTGATTGGCCAAAAGGGCCCTCACGTCCTGTTGCAAGTCTCCCTGGAATAACTATTACCCATGGATCTTGTCTCTAACAACATATTCTAGACCCAATGTGGAACATAATTTTTGGATTGGAGAACACTTAATTCCTTCAAATTCCTGAATGCCTTCACTAAATTCCTTCCTCAGATATCGGCCAGCTACTTGGTCATAGTAAAGCTACAAAATAAGCTCCAACCATTCCAGTTTAAATGGGCTGGGTCCCTATTGAAAGTGGAGGGACACCTCCTGTTCCCCACTTCTCCAACTGTTGATTCTATGCCCATTTTCTCTCTGACAGTTACAAAAGAAATGTGTTCCCCACAAATGGAGCACTCACGTCAAGATTTGCAAGGCCAGAAGGCACATGCACCTGAACTTCACATTCCCAATCTAGCTGCCTTTGTTCCTGACCTACAGCAGCTTGCTACTTATTGCTAACGTCAACCAGTGCCTTTTAGATGATATGACTGTTGTGAAACTTCTCACTTTGAGTCTGTCAAGCAGGTGTCATAATTTGCATAAACCACTGTGGCTGCATCTGATCCCACCTGAGGGTGCAGTTAATTATCAACTTCATATGGAAAGACTTCTCATAAAGCAACCAAACTGAACATAGGCCCTATAAATTATATCTACATACCAGAGGGGTGAAAACACCCTTCATGGCTATGCTTTGACAATAAGCCCTGCATAGACTGAAAATAAAACCAACTAGTAACTCCAAGTCCTGTCTATCCTTCATTTATGCAGTTTTGCCTTCTCCTTGTCATCCAGTTTCCCCTTATTGTTCTTCTCTAATTTAAAATAAAGAAGAATGAAGACATCCACATATTCACGACACAGCATCTTGTCTCTAGAACAGAGCTTTCCAAACTGTGTGTCATGACACATTAGAGTGTCAGCTGCAGTGTGTAGGTGTGTCACACAAACATAACAGGTGAAGGGGTTCCCTCTGCCACTGCTGCTTCCCCTACTCTGGGCTGAGGAAGATCCTGCTGAGGGCAGTGGCGGTAGGTCAGGCTGAGTAGAGGGGCTGCCTGTCCCACTGCTTCTGCAGTCACCCCAGGCCAAGGAAGACTCCGGTGAGGGTAGCGGCGGTGGCAGGTTAGGCTCAGGTGGAGGGGTTGCCTCCATTTACTGAATTACCTACTGAATTACTGTGTCACGAAATGATGCATGTCTAAGAAATGTGTCACCAACATGAAAAATGTGGAAAGCTCTGCTCTAGAGAATTGCAATAAATGGTCCCCCAAGGAAAGTGTTTGTTCCCTCTATGGAATAGCACCATAAGGGACTGTACTACATCCACTACTGTTGAGCAGCTACATACTCCCTAAAGCCTCATAAAAACATTGTAGAGGATACATTCCCTGGGAATAACAAAGCCAAGGAGCCTAGACTCAAACCAGCTTTCATGGGAAGCCCACCGCTCACCAGATACACTCCCCCTCTGTCTGCAACTACATATGTTTGCCCACTTGGTGTACTCCAGTTCCCCGCCCCCTCACACAGCCAGTTATATGAACCGCCATAGATGGTGTTGGTGGCAGAAGGCTCACCTGAAATAGACTCTACTGATGCAGATTCCCCAACACCACGCTTGACACTGACCACTGCAGCCACTGGATCATCCTCTATTTCCCTAGGCAAAACACTGTCATCACTTCAGCTCTGCCTTTCCAAAGCATCTAAATGAGCCAAAATCTGTTTAGTAAGACTTAACTTACCCTCAGATCTGGTTTCCCATTTATCTGGGTCTATAGGCTGCTTAGACGAAATTTAGGCCTTCTCTTGTCTGGACAGGATAGCCAATAATCCACAAGCCAGCAATCCCTTCCCCTTCTTTAGTAGAGAATCAGACAATGCTGGAGGGGGGTGCTTGCAGGTTGCCTTTAGCTGGTCATTTCTCCTTAGGCCTTCCACCCCCATTTTTAGAAGCCATTATCAATTATTGAGGTTAACTACTGGCCCAAACCACAAACAATCAAGAAACTAAGCCCTAATATGGCCTACCTAACCTCCAGTTGGCACACTCAGATTGTCAAACTCTAGGCCTGTGAAGGGGCCCAATTGCCCCTGCCAGCCCTGTGCCTAATGGGGCCAGGCCTCTGAAGAATTGTTATCACCATGTACTGGCCTGGACTTTGGTGAACCAAAGATATCATTTTGATATCAAAATTCAGCCCCGCTCTGCCACCAGCCAAGTGTTTGTGAGGCCACTGTACAAGCACGAAGCTAGGCATGGCTACTATTTGTTGCTCCCACCAAACCAAGCCAGAAATAGCCAGAACTGCTTTAGGGGACCTCCCAAAACAAACACCCTCATTACCAATGCACAATAAACAAAGAGACCCTCTACCCTGAGAGGGCACCCTGGTGAGCTAAGTGCTTAACTGCAGAGCTAGCCTCATCTACATACTGGCCATACTATTGTCAATTCGGAACGTAACTCAATCATGTAAATTCTGACCTTTCGGAGGCATTGTCTCCATCCCAAAACTTATTGTTTTTGCCCAAGACCAAACTAGCCTACAGTCGTTCTTTCCCTGATAAAAACCCCCCAGTTCTGAGAGCTCTTTGGAACTCTCGCCGAATCGCTTGGACTTCATTCTGCCTTGCTGCCGCTCGGTTCAGCAGATTCCCCTCGGCGGCCACGTTGGGTTTCCCCCTCTACAATTGGCTTCCCCAGGACTACAGGAAAGGTGGTGTATCACCCATTCCCTTTGAACTCTATTTTCCTTTTCTAGTTAGGAGTGTGTTTGTGCTTTTCTTTAATAACTGTTTAATAAATCTTAATTGCTGTTTGAACTATTTGCCTCCTCATTGACCTGACTCTGTAGCCATAGGGTAAAAGATCCTGCTGCATTACCCTGCCTCTCATTAGCCAAGAGAGTGCTCCAGCTAATTTCCCCATCTTGGCTGTGTTTGTGTTTTGTTTGGGCACCCCTCCCGGGAGCCCCAATTCACAGGGTTACAGAAGCTACCCAGTTGCTGCAACCTAGCAGGGCCAAAGGGCCTGTAAGGCCCTGCTTTGGGGGGTCCCCAATGTCAGTATGGTTTGGATGGGCACCATACCTAATTGGTATCATGTGTAATTGGCAACACATTTTATTGGCTCTGATATCAAATCCAAACCTGAGAGGTGACGGAGAGGTCAAACTGAGCAAGGGAAAGAATTTGACTGTAAATGTGAGAAGCATAGGTCAATTCCAAACTTCCTCCAGGTAAGACTGAGTCATTTGTCAGGCAAATACACACCATTCCTGTGGATAATAGGCTTAAACAGAAGCTGGAATTATCCAGGGAATCCAACTGTGAGGAGCCCACCAGGGCACAGATTGACAGATATTCATCCCTTGTACACCTGGATTCTTTCCTCTTCCTCACAGCACTCACAATAGACAGCTATTACAACATTCATCATGTCTTTGTCAATCAAAGCACTAAGCCCACCAACAGGTGAAAGACTCATTGTCCACAACAAGTTCCCTCTGTCTTGCATCTGGAACCTTCACAGCCACAAGCCATTTTCAGGGTACAAATACCTCTGATTTCAGGATGCCCAGGGCAGTCTCTCGAAGATCTGCCCGTCACTCTGTTCATCTGGCTCCTGAATGAGAACTGTCCTTAGGTCCTACCTAAGCCAAAATACATTTCTGCTCTTCACTACTCTTCTGGATTGGTAATTATAAATCCCCCAAAGCCCTCAGCCTCTCTATAATTTTTCATCCCTTTCTCTTTCAGTTAGTTGTTGTGTGAATGTGTGATTGTGTGTATCTTGTGTGCATACATGAGTGAATTCCCCTCAATAAAACACATTTTTAGCTTATTTCTAATCTCTGGATGGTTCTTTTCCTGCATGTGCCCATAAACACTGGTAGAAAAGATCTTGCTAAGTTGCCCCCCTCTCGCAGCTTCCTGATTTTGAGCTAATTAATTCCCCACTTTTTCAAGGAGGTATTTGGCATTGCAGGGCGGCCCTTGTGGCACCTAGATTTTGGGGTAAGGAATCACTGCAGCCTATCAAGGCCTACTGAGCCTCCAAAGGGCCTACAGTTCCAACAGCCTAGCAGGGAAACATCATCCAAAAGGAAGCAAAAATGGACAGACAGAGCTAATAAACCTCCTAGCTCCATACTCAAACATCTGTAGGGTCCAGGCATACTGTACCTAACATCATCAACAGTGGCCTCTCCTCCATCAGAGGCCAGCAAAGGTGGTTCTTCCGTTACAGCACCTAACTGCAACTGGGTCCAAATCTATAGCCTTAAGGTATGTTCCACAAGCTCCAGATGAGCAGTAAAGCATGGGAAGCTGCCTTCTGTTAGGTAAATGAAAGGCTATAAGTTTCATTGCATTGTGTTTCTCAGAATCCCACCAGCATTCTCATCCTATTCAAGTTCTGTTGTCTGGCTGCAATAATTCATGCACTGTACGTATATACACTGTCCCGAATATATGCTTTTATTTTTCTCAGTGTATACATTCTACACTTGCTTCCTATTACAGAAGCACATTTCTGCGATTTTTTTTTTCAGATATACGTTTTAAAAAAATTATATACATATATTGGTGCATAATTGGGAGACTGCCAGTGACTGCCAGGTGCTAAAAGCTATAATTTAGAGAAAGGAATAGGCAAAACCCAGTCACATAGGGATGGGGGGCAATTGAGGAGGTTCACCCCAGGTGGCAATTTTTGGGGGGCATTCTAGCTTGTAGCCATGTCCCCACAAGCCGTAGCCCCACCCCCTCGCACCATGGCCACACCCCATAAACCTTGACCACGCCCCCCATGCACATGACCATGCCTCCACACCGTAGCACTGCCCTTCACTTGCCCCCTCCACACACTCCAAGCTCCACCACTGGCAAAACTACCTCTGAATATTCTTTGCCTAGAAAATCCTATGAAATTTACGGAGTCACTATAAGCCAACAGGTGACTTGAAGGCATTTACACTATTAGAAAAATAAAAATTAGAAAAATAAGGGAAGTAGAACCAATCTGATGCCCACAGTTTCCTCTCAATAATATGAAACTACAAGATAACTGCACTCTTGCATTAACAGTCTCTCAAGCCATTAATTGGATAACGTCATTAAAATATTCTCAGTTAATGTAGCTCTCTTTTCCATCCTTACCTTCTGCCAAGACAGACTGTTATATTTTACCAGATATTGTCTTCTTTCACTGACTGTGGCTATCCAGATTATTATTTTTCACATACTTGTTACTCAGTTTGTGTTGTTTTTAAAAACTGCAGATGACAATACTTGAACTTGGGATGTGTGGCACATAAAGCATTTGCTATGACTCTCCCCCATTTATTAGCTTCCCTGAAAAAGAAAATATGGGATAAAGCTGGGAAGATATAATGGTATTGGAGTTCTGTTGGGTTTTTAAAGTGTTTCTGAGCTTGATCATAGAGAAACCTGTTTGCTAATATTACTGGCATCAGCCACTGCTTTACAAACCTACCCACCCACACACATGATAGAGAAAACTAGTCATTCTTTTTTTACACACTAGAATTGTGGGGGAGTATCCTGTACAGAAAGGATGTATATCTAGGAAAAGCTACAAAGGAAAATCTGAGCAAGCTAGATAGGAAGCAAAGGAAAGGGGGGGGGAGATCAGGCTTTATGCCTCTTTGAAAAGTGGACAAACTTTTGTGTTTGTGGAGTGCCTTTGAAAAGTGTGCAGCAACTGTCATTGAGCTTAAACTGGAAGGTGAAGACCTTCTTCTTCCAGCAGACCTTTGAGGAGCAAATACTTCAGGGGGAAATGGTCCTCATATAACATGCTGGATTTTTTTTTAATAGTCTATGTTGTAAGTTTTTAATCTATTGATAGTTTCATTACATTTAACCTTTGAACACTTTGAATTTTTACCTGGGTTTGTTTTTAATTATTGTAAGCTGCCTTGAGTCCTGAACTGGAAAAGAGATGGGAAATAATAACAATAAGAACAACAACAACAACAACAATAATAATAATAATAATAATAATAAAATGAGACTTAATAATTTTTTCTTTAAATGTATTTACCGTTTCTTTATACGTAGAGAACTGCATTTGCATTGGTGGTAAGAAATTTGCTTTAATTTCTTTGTAATGAGCTTTGGCTAGTACAATAAAGACGTTGAATTGAAACTGATGTTGTTGTTGTTGTTGTTGTTGTTTAATGGGCTACTTACAGGAAACATACTTGATGCAAGAGCTCTGGACAAGCTGGCTGATGTTCTTTTTCTAAACACAATGGTTATGGTCTCTAAGACCAGGGCCATTTCCACACTACACTCTTATAGCGTGATTATTCCACTTTGAACATCCTATGGAATCCTGTGGTTCCTGGGGCCTCTCTCTAAACTGCAAACCCCAGGATTTCATAGGATGTTGAAAGTGGAATAATCACACTATAAGAGTGTAATGTGGAAATGGCCCAGGTCTAGGCTATTTGACCTTTGAAGGAGGTCTGTCTCCCGGTCCCACTGCCTTCCCAGACATATTTGGTGGGTATAAGGCAGAAGGCCTTCGAAGTTGCTGCTGACAAACTTTGAAGGCCACAGTATCTTCCTCCTTGCTCTCCTTCTGCTGCCAGGTGAGAATGTTTCTATTCCACCAGGCTTTTAGGAACTGACCACATGCTTTTAATTGTATGTGTGTTCGTTTGTTTATCTTCTGTCTTTTTAAAAATATTTAAATTGTTTTAATACTATAGCTTCTTTAATTGCTTTTAAATTAAATTTTATTTATTCTAAGTGATGTTCTTATAAGGTTTAATCTGCTGGTTTAATACTATAGATCTTTTCGTCACATTTTTTAAAATAGCTTTTATATATTTTTACTGATTTTTTAATAGTTTAATCTATTCTGGTTCAACATTCTGCAAACTGCCTTGAGTCTCAATATTGAGAAGCTGAGTGTGGAGTGTTGAGAGTCCAGAGAATATTTTCAACTCCTACTGGGCTCACATGGACAGCATGTCAGCATTGTGGAATGAGAAGCGACATTCTGGTCACTTTGCAATACTATTTTTCACATTTTTTTGCCACCTACAGCATAGAGGAAGTGATGAAGACATTATAGAGGCCTGTAAAGGGATGGTTAGGAGGCCTGGCTAGGTTATTTGTAGCTGGGGAGTGTTGGTTGACCAGAAGCATGGGGGCTGCATGGAAACTCCCTCAGCCTACATGTGGCCAATAGTCCATATAATTCCCACCCCTGTCCTGAAGGAAATTGAGTGGTTGTTTACCAGGCTGAAGATTATTCCAGCCACTTCAAATAAAATAAGAGGGTCTCAGTTGGCCACTTAAGCAGTTATTCTAATTAAGCGCTATAGGGCTTTGGGATGGTAGATCACGAGCATGCTAAGATTCTGTGGAAGGAGGTAGAGGTTTGTGCAATCTCATTCTTTCCCTTTAGTTATTAAATATAAAACTATACACTTTCCCACATTCAATAAAATAATACAAAAAAAATGCAAAAAAAAATACCCTCTCAAAATTAGAAAATTCCAATTATTGTGGAAGTATTGCAGTTTCGTAAAGCCCATGAATGCCAAATCAATTACGAATAAGGAAACAGAAAATGAAGCATTCAGCTTTCCATATATGGCAAAACTATTGGTGAATTTTTCATCATCAGGAGACAATTCTTGGCTGGACAGTGAACTTGAAAAGAGGCATATGCCTTTTTGTTGTTTGTTAGGTGTACTTTTATATAAACGTAAAGGGAAAAGATGCATTTGTCATCATGGTGCCACACGTAATTATTAGAGTGGCATGACATCTGAGAAAACTGCCTATAGCTGTCATTACAGATTGTTTAGAAGAGCAGCTCTAGAAGACAGATGGTTAGTTTATAGCAACAGGAATATTTCCCTTGTGGGCCTATGTGTGCTAAGACCATCTCCAAACAATTCCTCATGTCCTTCAATATTTAGCTAGGCATGTCCTTACCTTTAAGTGATGGAAAGAAGTAACAAGGATTTGAAGATTTCAGGGGATTTGGGCCAAGGCATTCTTTGCTTTAGAAAAGTGTGATTGTTGTTTACAATTCATCAATTCCAGTATGACTAGTGCAATTAAAGACACATACGTCATGAAGTTGTACTCGATTTCAATTATTAAATTTAACAGTCTGAGTATGTTTTATAAGAGTATGAGACATATGGTTCTATACATGCTAGAACTACCAGTCCAACAGTGCGTGATATTGGATCAATTCTATCACATTTTGCTGTTTGAGAATTATTGTTGTTTCTGTTGCTTTATTTATTTATAACCTCCCTAAGACTCAAGCAGCTTACAAAAATTAAAACAGATGCACATAAAACTTCCATCAGTGAAATATACAAAAGTTAAACTATAATAAACTGTCACAAGAAATACAATCATTTTTTTTAAAAAATGTACTTATTAAAAACAACATTAAAAATCATTTCCCCATAAACAGTTCACAAAGATCAGGCAAAAAAAAAAGTCTTTACTTGTTGCTAAAAGGATAACAAGGAAGGAGCCATTCCATTATCCTTATGAAGAATATACCAGAGCATGGGAGCAGCCACTTTGAAGACCATTTTCCATGTTCCCACCAGATGTTCTTTGAGGGTGATGGAGCAGCTAGAAGGCCCTATCCCAAAGATCTCAAAACCTGGACACAATCATATGGAAGAAAATGGTTCTTCAAATAACCTCAGATCTGAGTATTGAGAAATAAATAGAACATCATAACCAGCACTTTGAATTGGGCCCAGAAATGACCACTAGAGTAGTAGAGTGGAGCTATTGTAATAAATATTGTAAATTGGAAGAGGTATATTTTCATTGGGTTTCTTCACATAAACCACCACACGACTTCCAAAATGTTATGTAAGAATTCATTTTGTTATCACTCCAACAATGGGAAGACAGATTTCTGAATTTCTGAGTGGTAATTATCACTACACACTCACATACACACTCACAGAGAATGACAGAGAGAAAAACCCGTACATGGAAGAACTACAGGAGACACAAACACACACACACAAAAGTCTCCTTTTACGAAGAACGACCAAAAGCCTTTTGAAAGTTCAAGAATATTTCAACTGCATTAGCCTTATACACTTATGCTTTGATACTCTCAAAAAAATTTGTTGCATTTAGTGTTCCATCCACAAATTTCCCAACACACAAACGCATGTCTTTAGCTCAATCCAGGTCCCTTTCAGCACTACACTCTTATAGCGCGATTATTCCACTTTCAACATCCTATGGAATCCTGTGGTTTGCAGTTTCGGGATGGGCCAGCCGGCCCCTCTCGAAACTGCAAACCCCAGGATTCCATAGGATTTTGAAAGTGGAATAATCGTGCTATAAGAGTGTAGTGCGGAAACAGGCCAGGTGTTCAAAAAGGGGGTAACATAACTATGAGCAGAAGGAGTTACCTAGCCCTACCTCCTCTTCTTACCATTCTTCATGTGGAAAGAAATGGTTTCTCAGTGTGAAGAGAAGAGCTTCCATTGCATATATAACCTTAGCCTATGAACAGAAATCTTGATTTTCCAGATAAAGAATACTCACAAATGTTCCTGTCCTCAATGAGGCACGGTGTCTCAACATGTCTGACATCCCACTGAGAAAACGGTCAGCTGACACAAGATTTACTTCTTTATATATTTCCAACACTTTGAGGAGATTAATTTGTAGAAAAAAATCACACAGAAGACAATATATATTGAGTAAAACATGCTGGTTTCTGTGTGAAAATATTGTTTGACAAAAGAAATTGCATAATTTGGTTTGAAAAAAGATCCTGAAATGTGAAACAATCTTTGAAAATCTCATAGTCTTATTAAGCAGTGAGAAGAAATTTGGAAGTTTTCATTCTTGCATGCAAGAATGAAAGTAACTGAAGATGTATACATCTAATTCTGGATTGCATAGAAAGTTTCCACATACAGCTGAGGTCCCTCTTTTATACCTTCTTTATCAGCAGATGTCTGTAAGAGCCCCAGTGTCTTGACCTCTGCTTCATCTTTCTACTGTTATATTACAATTTCTCTTCTACTCTCCTCAGTCCAAGGGTCTCCCACAAAATCCTTTGTCCTCCTCCACATTGGAACAAACTCCCACGATGCCTTTATGATGCCCCTTCTCTTTTGTTTGTTTGTTTGTTGTTATTTAAAAAAAAGGATTTTCAAGGACTGGAAACCAAATCTTTTAAGGAATGACTATAGGAGCTGTGTATGTTTAGCCTGGAGAAGAGAAGACTGAGAGGTGACACGATTATCATCTTTAAATATATTGAAGGTATACCACGTGGAAGATGGAGTGAGCTTGTTTTCTGCTGCTCTAGAGACTAGAATGAGAACCATGGATTCAAATTACAAGAATAGAGATTCCATCTAAATTTTATTATCAGAATTTTTTGACAGTGAAAGGGACTGCCTTGGAAGAGGGTGGACTTTCCTTTGGAGCTCTTTAAGAAGAGGTTGAACAGGCATCTTTCAGGAGCATTTTAATTGTATATTTCTGCATGGCAAGGGTTGTGTTACCAGGCTGTATATTCCCACATTTTGGCAAACTATATTAATTGGCATAAAATATAAATTATACTTCTGGCTGGCAAGGCCATGTGGATGAAAAGGACACTGGCTGGGAGTAGGTCAGAGGTGACCTCAGCATGGCCAGGTCAAAAATTCACTAAAATTAACCAAGAAAGCTGAACTTAATGGCTCTGAGCTAATCCTATCAATTGTCAAACCCAGAACACAATAAGGTGCCTGAATGCAGAGTCCAGGACCCCTGCTGTGTGCATCTCCTACTGAGCCTGGCCCAGAAACCCCCACTCAGCCAATCAGTCCATTCCAGACCCCACTGTCTGTGTTGCAACTCACATTATCCACTAGGCTGGGAGAGCAATCAACTCACACCCCTTCAGAGAGGAAAATAAAGTATATAAACCCTTGGTTTTGAGAAGTCAGATGCAGTCAGATGAGACGCTGGACTTCACGATGTCACTCTGAATCCTGATCTGGCCTGCCCTTAGACAGAAGTCAAAGTCACATTTCAAGCTCTTCACTACTCTTCTGGAATGGTAACTGTATAATCCCAAACCCTCAGTCTCTCTCTCTCCATGTAATTTTTCCTCCCTTTTATTCTTCAGTTAGCTCTTGTGTGAATGTGTGAATGTGTGTATCTTGTGTGCATGCATGAGTGAATTCCCCTCAATAAAACATATTTTTAGCTTACTTTTGAATCTTTGGCTGGTTCTTTTCCTGCATGAGCCCGTAAACATTGGTAGAAAGGTCTCACTAGTTACCCCCTCCCCTTGCAAGTTTCCTAAACTTTGAGCTAATTCATTCCCCACTTTTGTGAAGAGGCATTGGCATCTCAAGATGGCCCTTCAGGCACCTACATTTTGGGTAACAGTTGGACTAAATGTCCTCTGTGACCCATTCCAAGTCCAAGGGCTTTTCTGCACTACATTGTTATAGTGCTATTATTCCACTTTCAAAATCCTATGGAATCCTGGGGTTTGCAGTTTAGGGAGGTGCATTTAGAATTCTCAGCCAGAGAGTTCTTTCACCTCAATAAACTACAAACCCCAGAATTCCACATAAGGTTGAAATTGGAACAATAGCATTATAACAGTGTAGGGCAGAGAGGCCCTGAGATTCCGTGATTCTATGATTTCTGCAGTCCTCTAGCTCATATGTCCTACTATAATTCAGCCTATAATTAAGGCCATTTCCTCTCTACAGTTACAGAGCTATTATTCCATTTTCAACATCCTGTGGAATTCTGGGATTTGTAGTTTATTGAGGCCAAAAAGCTCACTGGCTGAGAATTCTAGATGCTCCTCCCTAAACTACAAATCCCAGGATTCCATAGGATGTTGAAAGTGGAGTAATAGCACTGTAACAGTGTAGGGAGAAACGGCCTAAGTCTAAGCACACAACTGGGAAGGGACACATATTGCTACCCTTTAATTTGCCTCTATCCATCCCTCTTCTTCTGTTGCTTTCCCATTTTGAATTTTAGGGCACAAATTCTTTAGGGCAGTGACCTGTCCTCACGTATTCTGTAAACTCCTATGCTGTTAATGGCAATATATATGTAAGAAATAATAATAAATAAAGGGTACTTGTTCTTTTTACTTAGGCAACAGCCATGGAGTTTAAATACCTTTTATTACTTCAAGAGAATCACAGGCCATGTTTTTAATAGTCCAATGGCAATGGTGCATATACATCTAAGGACAATGTGCATGCAGAAGAAACTAATTAACATCAAACACTAATTAGTCCCTCAGTATTTAGCAATGAAGCATCAGCAGCTGTCTTAGATGCCATATGCTAATTAGCATTAGTAACTTCAGAAATAATTGTCTCCATTGCTCTGTGTCATAGTAGTCCTTCTAATTGTCCTTTGGAGAGTGCTGGCTATAAATGGTATCAAGGATTACATTGCATTGCTTAAGGTTTAATGAGCAATTTAATGGCAAACTTAAATGCAATGGACAAAGAAATGCTGCCAAATTCTAAGGCAGTATATTTTTGAGTAATAGGAACTGAGAACCCAACATGGTGACATTCTGAAGCATCAGCTGTACCTTTTGGACAAAAGCTATGTTCCAAAAGCTATGAAAGACTGTTAAGAGCATTTCTTCTTTACTTTGGAAAACAAAAATGTGTACAATTCCATTTGTACCAAAGTGAAAGGAAAAGAGAAATGCTATTTTTGCCTGTTCTCGTCAGTGTGAATTATTAGGTGCTGAGATTGTCAGGCTTGAAGTATGTCGAAAGTATTATGTTTTGCTTTTTAAACAGAAGCCTGAGATCCTCTGAGTACCAGAACTGAACAGTAGTTCTTCTACACAAATATATTTCTAGCCATAAACTTTCTTCATAGGTGCTGATTCAGCTCTGCATGAGCTGCCTGCTCCCGAGCAGGTAGCACAAGACCCCTGCCTCTTCCTTCCACAGTACAGCCTGGGAGTTTCTCAGGCTGCGCTGGGGCAGGAAGTATGACCGCCATGGCTCTGGAGGTTCTGCATACACAGCAAGTGCACATGGGGCCCTGGAGCAATGCGCAATCACGCACCATTTTCAGCTGAAAGCTGAAAATGAAAAAGTGTGCAAGCGGCACCTGCCCTACCCTGGAGCATCACGCAATTGTGAGTGCGCCGTGCAGATCGCTCCTCACAATTGCATGACACTCCAGGCACCCTTTCGCAGGGCCATTGTTTCCATTCTTCTTAAAAGCAGTAACTTTACAAGCTTTGCATCTAGCTCATTGACGGGCACTGCTTTACTAGGCTTTCACACAGAGGCCTTCCCGTTATTCCATCATTTGAATGGAAATGAAAATCTTCATTTACTCCATTCTTGCAAGAAAGGATGAAACATTTCAAACAATTTCTCCAGAGCAGTTCTCTGTGCATTTTGATTTCCTTTTCCTTTGTCTTTGTTTGCATTTCCAGGACTTTTGTGAAAAGTTCATGAAGGCTTTTTTGTTTGCTTGTTTAAAAACATTTCATGAAGGTTGTTTCAGAGATGGAGGCACTATACAATTTACGGGCATAGTTCCTTTGTGCTTAGCTCCAGCAACTGAGGAAAGACTCTGTCACCATCCCATCTACCATTGCTTTGACTTTGGAGGGAGAGAACACCAGCCAGCATGCTTCTCCCACTACCATCCTTTTTTTTCTTGTGCATTCTGTTATTTTTAGATTATAAACCTGAAGGCAAAGAACTATCAAATTAACAATTGTAAACCACTCATGTAAAGTTCAATGGACACGTATGGCACTGTATAAATAGATGATGATGATGATGATGATGATGATGATGATGATGATGATGATGAAAGTGATGATGATACACTCTGTATTGGCACAGAATAGGAGTTCAGTGTAGCATAGAGGTTTGTTTGGGCATTGGACTAGGACTCTGGGAGTTGTTCTTGTTGTGTGCCTTCAAGTCGCTTTGCACTTACAGTGATCCTAAGATGAAACTATAAAAAGGTTTTCTGGGGTCTGAAAATATATAATGCGTCCAAAGTCACCTATGGGATTTCCATTGCTGAGTGGGGGGTCAAACTCTGGTCTCTAGGGTCATAGTCCAATGTTCACTACTCCATGCTGGCTCTCTAGGACTCTGGGAGACCAACATTCAAATTCCTATTCAGCTATGGAAACCTGCTGGGTGACCTTGGGCAAGTCATACTTTCTGAGCCTCAGAAGAAAGCAGTGGCAAATGTGATCCTAATAAATCTCACCAATAGAACAGTGTTGCCATAACTTGGAGTTGAGCTGACAGAATATAACAACAAATTTCTGATTCTAGAGTCCAACTTTGTACATAGTTACACTTCCAACTTTTTTGATAAGGTCACCAGAAGTTAGAATTGATTTGAAAGCACATACAAACCACATAATTGCTTGTTGCACTATTCTAATGCTGATTTTATTAGTTTTTCACTGCCAGCTTAAAAAAAAATCTATGCATTTTAATTAGTTTGCCTTTTTATATGTTATTGCTCTTTAAAATGTTTTATGATGTCATTCTGTTTTGCTTTTATTGTATCTTATGATTATATGACCATTTGGGGATTCCATTCTGCCTTGTTTTCCTTTGATGAAGGGCAGTTTAAAACTCTAACTGGTGAGAAAATATGAAAAGAAGGCTGATATCTATCACAAGAGTGGGAGGAGAAAATCTTTGTATTTTTTTAAAAAAGGACAATGCACTGACAACAAAGAACAAAAGTGAATTCAACACAGCTGTAAGGGAAATAGTTCCAAAGAAATGAAAGTTAGTACAATCTGTCTGTATCTATCAGACATAAAAATAATTTCTCAAAGTTTGCACCACTGGAATGCTGGGATTTAGATTGTGAACAGGCAAACTGGTATCTCTACTACACCTTATAAATCATGTAGCTGTCCAGATGCTGTTGGGTTGCAATTCCCAGTAGCCCTAGCCAGCATAGCCATTGTGAAGAATGTAGTGAGTTGCAGCCCAATAACATCTGGAGGACTGCATGATTCCCTCCCTTGATCTAAATTTAAAAAGTAAGTATCTCAGAGGGAGAGATTTAAAGTCCTGGAATTTAAAAAGTTAGCAAGTTTAACTGAATCTATTTGCTTGTTTGTTCATGTTGCTAAATTTGAATTTTAAAACTCAGTAGCACATTTGGAAATTTGAAGATTTCTAGATTGAGATGTTATAAAATTAACAGACAAATGTTGTGTGACCCCAGAAAACCAGGGTTCTTGCTCATGTGGAAAGTCTCCATACACTTAGAGGAATCTCTCCTCTTTGCCAAGTCAGGATTATCCATTGTCTTGTGGTGTCCCTCAGGGCTCAGTTCTGTCCCATGCTGTTTAACATCTACATGAAACTGCAGGGAGAGGTCATCCAGAATTTTGGGGTTCAGTGTCATCAATATGCTGATGATACACAACTCTATCTTTCCTTTCCATCTGATTCCAAGGAACCTATTTCTGTACCGAAACCAGTGTTTGCTGTCAGTAATGGGCAGGATAAGGATGAATAAACTGAAATTTAATCCAGACAAGACAGAGGTGCTCCTGGTCAGTCAGAAAACCAATGAGGGAACAAGGACTCTTCCTGTGTTGGAGGGGGTTACACTTCTCCTGAAATCTCAGGCTTTTAGCTTGGGTGTGTTCCTAGACTCTGATCTGAGCCTGGATGCCCAGGTTTGCACAGTTAGAACTTGTGTGCTGGCTGTGCCCATTCCTTGAGAAGTTAGGTCTGGACATGGTGACACATGCCTTGATTACATCCTGTTTGGACTATTGTAACATGCCCTCCGTGGGGTTGCCTTTGGAAACTGTTAGGAAATGTCAGCAGATCCAAAATGCTGTGGCCAGGCTCTTGACTGGGGCTCATGTGAGGGATCATGTGACTCCCCTGTTAATATAATGATCATTTGAGTCCCCTGCTAAAACAACTGCATTGACTACTGGTCCATTTCTGGGCAGAATTCAAAGTGCTTCTTTTGACTATTCAAGCCATAAGCAGCTTAGGTCTAGAGTATCTGAAAGATCATATCTCCTTCTATAAACCAACATGAGTATTAAGATCTGCAGTGGAGGGCTTTCTCACTGTTACCCTGTGTGCTGGGGGTCCTGAGAGGGGCTCCCAAATAACCAAACAACAACAAGCAAAGATGGGGAAATTAACTGGAGCAATCACTTAAGCTAGTGAGAGGCAGGGTAACTTTGCGAGGATCTTTTAACCCAATGTCTACGGGGTCAGGTCAGAAAAGCAGTCAGACAGTTTAAAATAGCAAAATGATGTTTTATTAACAGGTAAGCAACAAATAAGACAACACAGGCATACAGCTAATTAAGAAATAAGAAATAAGAGTTTTCGGGGAAATGGGTGATACGACACCTTTCTCGTAGCCCTGAAGAAGCCGAAGATGTTAGGGAAGAAACTCAACGTGGTGGCCGAGGGGAGTTCGCTCGACAGAGTGGCAGCAAGGCTGGATGGAAGTTCAGAGCGATCCGAGGAAGCTCTCGGAGCTTAGAGTTTTTATGGGGGAACATATGACTGTGGGCTAGTCTGTACTTGGGAGAAAGCAATGGGGTTTGAGTGTGAGACAATGTCTCTGAAAGGTCAGAATTTAACATGATTGAGTTAAGTTCAAATTGACGATGGGATGGCCAGTATACAGATGCAGGTTGCCTGGGCAGTGGAGTGTCCAGCTCACCAGGGTGCCTGCTCAGGGCAGGGAGCTCATTGTGTTAGCGTGCATACTTAATGAAGGTGTTTGTTTCAGGAGGTCTCCTAAGGCAGATCTGGCAGTTTCTGGCTTGCCTTGGTGTAAACAAGGATGATTCAGCATTTAATAGCCATGCCTATCTCGGTGCTTGTACGGGGGCCTCATAAACACTTGGCTGAGGGTGGCAAAACAAGACTGAATTGTGATATCAAAATGATATCTAATATCTACCGAAGCCAGGCCAGTTCACTGTGATAACATCACAGTCCCAACACCTTTACAGGCATGGCTGGTGAGGACTTGGGAAAGAGCTTTCTCTGTGGCTTATCCCAGACAGTAGAACTCCCTTCCATGGGAGAGCCAGTTGCCTCCCCTCCCCACCTTCTTTCTGCTGGCGGGTGAAGACATTTTTATTCAAGTAGGCTTTTGGACCTTGAATTTTAATTATGTAAAACAGTGCGCTGTATCTTTTTTAATCTGTTTTTTTAAAAAAAAAAACCTTGCATTTCATATTATATTTTCAATAAGTTTTATCTTCTTTAATTGTTTTTAAGCATTTTGGATGATTTAATTTCTTTTTAATTTTTGTAGATTAAATGTTCTACTGGTGTCTTTTAAAATTTTTGTAAGCTGCCTGGGGCCCCATTTGGGTAAAAGATGGCCCATAAGTTTAATAAATAAATGAATGAATCTTTTTTCCACAAGAGGGCAGTGACTGAGGCCCTTTCTGCACAGCATTTGCCATGTGAAAGGGCGCCTGGAGCGTCACGCAATTGTGAGGAGCGATCTGCATGATGCACTCACAATCACACAACGCTCCGGGGGCCAGCAAGTGCCAATTGTGCACCTTTTCATTTTCGGCTGAAAGCCAAAAATGGTGTGTGATCCCAGGCCCCGCCCGCACTTACCTGGCATGCGGAGCCTCCGGAGCCGTGCCAGTCGTGCTTCCTGCCCCAGTGAAGCCTGGGAAACTCCCAGGCTGTGCTGTGGAAGGAAGAGGCGAGGCTCTCGTATGAGCAGGCAGCTCGTGTGGAGCTGAAGCAGCAGGGACACGAGAGCCTCTCACTGGAGGCTGCTTGTGTGATCCCTGCACCCCAGTGCCGGAAAAAGGTAAGGTGCGGAAAAGGCCTGAGTGTGGTGCAGCTAAGTGTTCCTTTGTTCCAGTGTCAAAGACAAGGGATGAACTGGACTACATGGTTGCCACCTGTGTTCACTAGGCAGTTGGCATCGCTGTCATCAGAAAGTAACTGATTCTTCAGCCAGCAATCCAGAACCATGCTGTTTACAAATATTGAGTTATTCTATCTTTTGGACATAATGGTTTAAAATGCCAAAGCTTTATAATGTGCCAAATAAGAGCTCCCTTACTGAACAAGGTATTATTTATTCAGACTTCAAGGCATTTTATTCCATTTCTTAGAACTTCAGCTGTGAACTCTAACAAGATGATTTATGCATTTCTACTGTAGTTTATTCCGTAACAAAACTCTAATGCAATTTTTGGCAGGGGGAGGAGCTGTTTTTACTTTCTACAATAGACCCTGAGGCCTTCTGATAAAGCTTTTAACTGTAAGCATTTAATCTTCACTCTTTACCAAGAGTTTCACAGCAGGAGTTAATACACTGCTTTGGTAGCAGGTTTAGATGCAAAATATATTGCATCTAACATTTTATACTGAAGCAATTTCTTCTTTTCTCCACAACCAACTTGATTATGCCTTCTTTCACATGTCACAATGATACATTTGTCTGAGTTTCCAAACAGAAGTGCATTTCTCTTGACTTTGAACACATTAGGGGGCAAAAAATCTCTATTTAGAAGCAATACACAGCAGTGGTATCAACATTTGACTACCTCCCTTTAGGAATTATCAGATTTCTTCACAGCTTAATGTATATTTCCAATATCTTCTTTTCCAAAATATTTCATGTATGAAAATATTTACCATAGACAATCAGCCCTCCACATTTGCGAGTTTCACTTTTGCAGATTTGATTATTTACAGATTATTTGCTGTCACCTTTGTTGCCTGCCTATGTCATTTTTAATAGGGACTGCAAGCCTCGTGAGACTGAGAAACTGTGAACAAGGCTAGTAAGTCCCTATTAAAAATGGTGTAGGGCAGCTTCGGGATGGCAGTAAGCCCCACCACCCAGCCACTTCTGCCTTGTGAAGGAACCCTGACGACTCAAAAGAATCCATGGTGGGTTGAAAATGGTGATCATGGGTGGGGGGTTTGTGTGTTAAATATGGTTTGGGAGGTCCTAGAGTTATTCCCAGTTTTTCCACTTTCATGAGGCTCCTGTGTCCATAACCCTAGCAAATGTGGAGGAATGACTGTATATCTAAGGAAGTAAATAGAAATGAGGAGCTTCCAGGAAAGAAGAGCAACCCTATGCCAAGTCCTTTTTCTGCATAAACTGTAGTCAGCTATCTTAACAATAACTTTAGAATATATAAAAAAAAACTTCAATATAACCATCAGTATGTCAGACAGGTTTCAGAGGACCTGTCCTGGATCTCCCATGTTCATGGAGATACAAAGTGCAGGCTCAAACACTAGTTTTCATGGCATTTGCTCCAAGCAAGAGACAAGAGCTGTGTGCAAATCTCCAGCCAGGAGAGGATGCTTCCAGCCAGCTGTCTGTGTTTCTTTTTTCCTTTTGTTCTTGTTTCTTTGCTCTGTTGAAAAAAAAAAAAAGCTCTGTATTCTTCTAGCTGGCCATGTGATTTACAAATTCTAATTGATTTCACTTTCTAAATGTCACTCTTGTTTTGCTGTAATTTGTATACTGTCTTTCTTTTACTAATAAAACAAATGGTCCTTATCCAGCTTTCCTATATAGGTGAGAAGGAATAATTCCTCACTTCACCTTGATCTGGGAATAACCCCTTTAGGTAGGATTTCTATCTTGATTTACAAACAGCAGAGTGTGTTGTGTGCATGTATGCTTATGTTTGAAGGCCACGCTCTGAGCAACTGTGGTTGGGCTTAATGAATAATTCTTTATAACATCACCAGGGTCCACCACTATGACATCTGAAGGATCCATCACTAGCTCTCAGATTTTGGACCAGAAACCTAGGACCAGAGATATTCCTGGTCTGGCAACCCTACAGACCAGATGCCTTCAATTTTAATAGTTATTTATCATAACAGACTGAAACATTGAGGAAAAATGATTGACACATACCTTTCATAACTGGCCAATTACATTCTGTTATTTGTAGTGCCAAGACTACCTGTCCTCTGAGTGGGGCTTAGTGGGCTCTGAGTCAGCAACTTCCCACTGGGCTGAACTGAAACCAGGGAATGGGGGGATCTAATGTCTCAAGAGTGTCCTTCTGATGAAACGTGGGCCCTTGTGAATTATTGGGAGAGGAGAGGACTACATCTTCAGTCAACTGATTGTGGAAATCGCTGTGATGGAAATCTGAGGAAATGGGCCCAGAAGGTATGTAGAACCTGATTTACTAAGTAATATATCAAGCCATAAGGGGGGAGGGGGAGCATTTTTGATGGTCATGCAAACATCAAGATGAACTTTGTATCTGTAGCACTCACTACTATTCTCACCAGATCTATTCCCACATTGTGTTACCAATAGTCATGCCACTCATGATAAGATTTTCTGTTTTACACAGGGAGTGGGTATCAAGCAGCCATCCGATATGGTTGGACTGCAGTTCCCCAAACTCCTCACTGTTTACTATGCTGTCTAGGGCTACTAGAGCTTGCAGAAGACTTGCAGCCAGTCTTGGGAAAGTTCTTTCTTCCCCAAATTGTGACACTATTGACAAAACAACAGCAAGGGTAATACTGCTAAATGCACCTACAGAATGCCAGTCAGCACAAACTATTGTATAAAATGCATATATTGAATATGAAAAATCATGCGACATATAGCAGTGTTTATTAATAATAATCTCAAATATTGCTTACCAGCTAAGAAATGCAAGACCAAAAACAGAATTGAGCACTAAGGGCACTTTATTAACTGTTCAAATCTTTAACATTCAATGTTAATGATTTGCAAAGAGGATGAGGCTAAACTGGGTTCCAGCACAGGCAGAGAGTCCCAACTTAGTCTCTTTCTCAGCCATCCCTGGGCAAAGCACCAAAGCCCAGAGTGCCAGCCATCATCACCCAGCCAGCCATCAACATGGAGAACTTCCTAAGGAACCATCCTTCCAATTCTCATGACATAAATGAAAAATGTGGCCCAAAGGTTGTCTCCCTTCCCACCCCAGGTCCCACAACCCACAGGAACAAGTCTGGAGACATCTCCTTCACCAAATTAGGACCCAAGAGAGCTCATTACTGCTCATATAGTTCCCCCCTTCACCTACCTGTTGGTGGTGCTTATTTGTACTACTTTACCAATTATTCCATAGTTCCCTACATAACAGTGCAAGGAAAGCAAAAAGCCTCCTACAATGGGAGGAGAAAATTCCTACACATCCCCAGAAGGCACCAGCAACTGTCTGTACTGTACTTACTGAAGAATGAGTGAGTGGGCTAAACAAAGAAGACAAAGGGAGTATTTCAAGAAGGGCAGGCCTATAAAGCAACAGGTTACATCTCTCCCTCTCTTTGGCCATTTCCGCACAAGACTGTTATAGCGCTATGATTCCACTTTCAACATCCTATGGAATCCTGGGGTTTGCAGTTTAGGGAGGGGCCAGCCGGCTGTGATGATACACAAGCTGTGATGATGCACAAGCTGTCCTGTTAGTGAGGGCTCTTGTTGGGCAATGAGACATGTTGTGCACCAGCACCATTGTGCAAATGGATCCATTTGCGCAATGGCCTTGATGGAGTAGCTAGGTCTCCGCACCTATCCTGAAAATACAACCATTTCACAACAGCACATTTCAGCTTCTCATGATTATAAGTCAGTTCATTATGATCTAACTTCTCAACAGGATGCCTGTGCAAGTGTAAGGCAGCAGCTATACAACAGACAGTATTATACAGTAAATTATATAGTTTAAATATTATGCACAATGGGTAGCCGTGTGTTTTCCAAGACGTCTTCATCAGATGCCTGTCTGAAGAGCAAGTCTATCACAAATGTGCAACTCACAAGCTTAAAACTGAATCTAAACACACACTCAAAACAACACAGACATTACTGAATTAGGAAACCAAGTTCATTCAAACCAGGGAGACAGAACTACCAGGCTATTATATGTATAAAAGTTACTATTAGCTGCACGTAAATCTTTTCAAATCCTGCTAGCTATAAACTCCTCATTACCTACTGTGTAACCTGCCTTTGAAATTACAATATATAATCATGTTCTTTCTCACTTTGAAAATATACTCCCCTTAATGGATATTCTAGTCCGTCCCAAGAGAACATATGTGATTGTTGGCTTACCAACAACAGTAGTCATACAGAGGTCTGAGTGATGATTACTGTCTTCCCCAGATGACAAATTATATACACAGACACAGCTTTCCTCAAAGAACATGCTGTCCCTTACACAAGCTGATTCAATTTGCTTACTCAAGACAGTATCATTTTCAACAGACTTGATTTGCATACATGCTACTACTTTAAGAAAGCAACTGAAATCCAAGGATCTTTCTGTACTACACTGTTATAGTGCTATTATTCTACTTTCCTATGGAAATCCTGGGGTTTGCAGTTTAGGAAAGGGCATTTAGAATTCTCTGCCAGAGAACTCTTTGGCCTCAGTAAACTACAAACCCCAGAATTCCGCAGTATGTTAAAAGTGGAATAATAGAGCTATAACAGTATAGTGCAGAAAGGCCTGAAGTCAATATTTCACTCCCAGACACACCAGATCCAGTTTAAATATCCACTCTGTCTCTGAAGCAACATTGATGCATGGTCATCCCAGTTGTACAAAGACTTACCTCATATAGTTCAGTAAAGTGAACTATGAGAAGAGCATCCACAACTCTGTTTTTATTTTGTCTAGAGATGCACAAACCGCAATGCTTTTCAAGCTTTTACTCACATACAATAATCCAATGGATATATGATAACATATACCACCCTCAACACTTGTTTTCAATGAAGATTCTTCTATCCTGAGGGTACTGGGAGGACAATCTCCACTGCCAGAAGTGATTATGATATTGGTGTTGTACTACCTGCTTTGCTCCAAATGGCACAATAAGTCCAGATGCATGCACCTAGTGTCTTTTCCCACCATTCCTCTCCTGGCTTTTTAATTCAGTTACATTGCACAAGCCCAATACACACATGAACACCTTCCTCCTGAGCCAGAAAATAATGATGGCAGCTAGGAATGGTTGGAAGTGGGTACCCAGGCTTTAAAGATGCACATGAGATGCAAGAATCTCACAAGCAAGAATCAGACTTTCTCCTCCTCCAGTGCTATTCACCTGAGATTTGTTTCCAGACTTGAAGCCCTTGCTGGCCAATTATAGCACTGTGATTCCACTTTAACTGTCAGGGCTGCATCCTCTGGAATCCTGGTGTTTCTAGTTTGGTAAGGCATTATAGCTCTCTGGATTAGCATACTAATTGTCCCTTTCTAAAGTACAAATCCAAGAGCTCCATATTATATTGCCATGGCAATTAAAATAGACTCATAGTGCTGTATCTGTGCATCATGAGCAAGCTCCGGGAGAAGCATAACAATTCCCTGAGCTTTCAGCCAGTGTCTTAAGACCTACCAATCCTAACTATGAAAAAGTGCTGAACCACATCTGGTTTTTGCACCAGTGGACAATAATTTTTCCTTCTTCTCCCACATGGCCTGTTAGTACTAAGGCCTTCTGGAGCTCCCTAATAAGAATAAAAAGATCAATGATTCTGCATACAAATATCATTTTCACTGTGAAAACATATTTGAATGCATTGTATAACAGAATTGAAGAGGAGTAGAACACAAGGCAAAGGGAACCCACAGAATGTAAAAGGAGTGGAAAGAAATCCATTAAACCTTGCTTAAGAAAAACAATACTGTTCAAAAATTAGATTTTCTCCTTCAGGTCCCAAATAACTAACATGGGTTCATATGAAAAGGTAGAATTAGCAACCTCTGAAGGTTTATGTTCACAGCCAACAATCATAATATGTAAACTAGTTGCAAGTCTGATTTGTGAATGGAAATGTTCAGTTTGCTGGATGGCTTGTCTTGTTTCTGACAACCGAAATAATATCCATCAGCTGTCTTATGTCTGGTTGTTTATTTGAAGCAAGGAAGGAATGCTCATATAGTTAACATTGAATTTTTAATTCAGAAACTGTTGAGAGGGGATTTATAAAAGAAACAAATGCAAAACTTGTTAATATTCTGATAATGGTGATCATTTTGATCACTCTCCTGGGAGAGATTATAATTCACATATTTAATTATAAATGTGTTTTGCTGCTGTCATAAGTCCCAGGTGGTATCAAATGATGTTTTACTAAACAAACACTGTTACTTTAGCTGCTTAGCTTACACATGTTGTATTTATAAAGATGTACTGTTTCCTACAAAATTAGTTTTCCTTTAGAGTTCTCCACCAGTATGGTTACAGTATATTAATCACTCATGCTCACAAAGCCTTAGTGATTTTCATTATGTACATTCAGGCCATGGTTCAGGATAATTACATTTAAGTATTTGCATGTCTAGTTCTAAGAACAATTATGGTAGCATGGTTTCAGTACTGGGCAGAACAGGGTTCAAAACCCTGCTTTAGCTACTGAAACCCACTGTAGGAAACAGCTGATAAGACTCATAAAACAATTTAACACAGGATTGGCTGAAGCATCAGATGTTTATTGAAAAAAAAAAACGTCTCTGCAGAGCCGGGTGTCTCAGGGAGAGAAGACCCCTCCACCATGGAATAGTTCACATTTTATCCCCCTGCCGGATGCAGGTTTCCCTCCCCTTGGACAGTACCCAAAAGTTACAGCTGCCCCTTTACTAAACAATGCCAACTTTCTGTTATCAACTTGGCTTACTCCTTACAGCCTTCAGACTTGTGAGTGCCTCCCAAGAGTCCCAAGAGAGGAGGACACCTCATCTTTATCTATCTGGTTCTCTGCACCTGGAGATTCAAGGTCTTCCTCCACTCAGCTACCAGTTCTAAAAATCTGTTTTTTAAAAAAAATGTTAACCCTTTAACAGAACAAAATAGTAGACTGTTCACCTCAATGAGGGCTTTGCTGACACTGCTATCTAAAATCTTCCTTCTTAGACTTATTGTATTACTGGAGCTCAAATATAAAATATACCAAAATATATGTGTAAGCATCTAAAATGTGTCACACTTATAATAAGCTAATACATATATGTTAATAATACTGCAGAACCTAAAATATATTTTATTTCTCTCACCACTGGGAGATCTTAGGCAAATCACACTTTTTGATATTTAGGCCCTTTTCACATGGCATTTGCCATGTGAAAGGGCCTCCGGAGCATCGCGTGATTGTGAGGAGCATTTCAGATGATGTCCTCGCAATTGCATGATGCTGCCGGGGCCGGCAGGTGCCGATTGTGCACGATTTAATTTTTGGCTTGTAGCATGGCTCCAGGACCCCATGCACACTTACCATGCATGCAGAGCCTCCGGAGCCGCGGCGCTCGCGCTTTCTCCCCCAGCACAGCCTAGGAAAATGCCTGGCTGTGCTGCAGAAGGAAGAGGCGGAGCCCTCATGTTGCCTGCCAGCTGGCAGGCAACAACTGCAGAGCTAAAGCCGCTTGGACATGAGAGCTTCTTGCAAGAGGCTGTTCGCGTGATCCCCACGCCCCAGGGGTAGGAAAAGATAAGTTACAGAAAGGACCTTAGAGAGGGGCAATGACAAATCTTCTCTGAATAAATCTTGCCAAGAAAAGGCTAGCATGGGATTGCCAAAAGTTGGATTTGACTTAAAGGCACATAACAACATATTTCTGGTTCCAGAGTAGCACTTTGAATATGATTACACTTTTAACTTCACATATGCATTCTTCTTGTAGAAATCACTACTCACTCTCTCTCTCTCTCTCTCTCTCTCTCTCTCTCTCGGCTCCCAAGGACCATTCATTGCAGCTTGTTCTCAGTCACCTAAACTATGGTTATAGCTTGTTGACCTGTTCATCAGATCTTTTTTTTTTTTTTTTTTTGGACAGTTAAAACTCACACAATGTGTGTTGATTTAATTACAATCTAAAACATTAAACAAAGAGTTTGGAATTTGTGATGATTCAGCGATGTTGTTATCTTCTTTGTGCATGAAACTTTTACATTTAATTACATCTCTTTTAACATGATGTAAGGCTCTTCAATAGTAAGCTGTGGAATCTTAGAAAAAAATCAGAATGTAATTTCATGGGCTCAGAGGTAAGTAGGAAGGAATGCTAAAGACACAAAATGTTTCCTTCTGAATTGACAATGAATGGATCTTTGAAGTACCTGGTCTTTAATCCAAGGCTTTTAAGTGCAGATATTGTTGCCATCACCACTGAACCTACGCTACTATTTGATAAACACATCTTGAGAACAGGATGCAGGAGAAAGTATCTTCCAGCAAAGGCCAAGTTAATAGATCAGTAGGTCACATACATTAGCAGAGGCAGCTGAAATGGCAAGATCCCATTTTGGTGCAGCTGATGGGACTGTAAATAAAAGGCCTTCAAAACAGGGAAATGTAAAAGTCTAAATTAATGGCTATGCTGTGGCAGTGTTCATCCGCAGTCATTTTGCTCTACCCTTTCATTATAGCTTCGACTTATCGAAAGCCTTGGTTCTCATGAATTGTGTGTATAAGGCAAATGATTCAATTCACCTAAGCTAAGCCTTTCCATATTACAAGAACATGGATAAAAACACAAGCACTTCTCACTTCTTACTTTTGTCCCAGAAGTTCCTATCATAGACTTACAAGCATGTAAAGCGAAGACGAGGAAATTTAAGGGATTAGAGAGCCATGTCACTCCCACTGTGAACCTTGGAGGGCCACAACCAATGATATACTGTCCCCCCCCCAAAAAAAATTTCATTAGAAAATGATTTGCCTTCAAATGTCCTGCCATACTCCCTGGAAGCTGGGTGGAAATTTTTTTCAGTTTGTTGTACTTTCTGGGCTATTATAGTCCCCCAAAGCAGTCCTTTTTTCCCCCCCTCAACAGAAGTTGGGAAAAAGGACTTTCTTATGATTAAAACTTTTACAGGGAGGAAGATGCCAAAACCTCCTCCCATAGCCCTCAGGGCATGTTCAGTGGCATCTGGGGACAAATATATATAGATATAGATATAGATATAAAAAATAAAAAAATGTGTGATTATTCTCTCATGTGGAGATGAATAGAAGGTGATTCTCTGGTGATGAACACAATGTAATAACAGTGCTGAGTCTTTGAGAAACTGATATCTAATTGCAATCATGTATTTAAAGTAATTACACTTATTTATTCTACAAAAGAATTATTTAATTAGTGAGTTAGTGTCTGGCTAACAATATTTTAACATTAAATATTATAGGAAAATGTAGGTTCCAGAATACACATCTGTTCTGCTCATGATCCTCAGCCATCAAGGCAACAACGTATTTCAAAGCTACAATGCCTGTCAGTGTTCCAGGTCCTCAACCATGCAGCCTATTTTATCCTGTTTATTTATGCATGTATTTCTTTACAGAAACATTTTTTTTACCAACTTCAGTTCTAACAAGAGCCCTCAAGGAAGTTTACAACACTAAAAGATTAATACACTGAAAAAAAGAAACTACTGAAAGCCAGACATGATGTTAAAACAAAAGCCATAGCTAAAATACACACAAAAGTGTCTCAAACATACACATAAAAGGGGGTAGCCCAACCTCGCTAAGAAGGGAGTCCCACAAGTCTGGGTCTGGGAAGGAAACTATCAGTGCCCCAGCCCTTTCCCTGATGGAAGCGTAATGTGCAGCACTGATTTTCTGCTAAGGATTTGGGCACTTCTACCACGAATGACAGCCTTGACAAGAAAAGATGGTCCTCTCAGAGCTAGGAGTGCCTGTTACTGCTTTTATTCATCTGCCCAATGTAAGCTTCATGATTTGGGGACAGGAACGGGGAAGCAGCAGTGGACATTTCTTGGGGCTTGTGGTGTGTATCCACTTGGAATGTGCATGAAGCCCTCATCCTTTTGAAGAAAGCAGGCTGACCCTTCATTATATTATATAATACTTAATTCAATTGAATTTAAGGACATGCAGTTTGCCAGGCCAGTACTAGCATTAAGCTAGTCAATGGATGCTGCGGTACTGAAAGACAGAACTGTGTGTGTCATGTGGTCTTGTGTCTCATAACCCATTCTGCTGCCTTCAAGTGTGATAATGAATACCATTTCTTGTGGTGAAATTCATCTACCCATCCAGTTGTGTTCTGTAGATGACATGGAGTAGGCAAAGTCTTTTCATCTTTGCCTCTGATAGCAAAATATTTGTGGTAAGTCATGAAAGTTACAATTTTAAACATTCCCAAGTGATTGTACGCCTACAATTTTGTGTGTTTTATTTTAGCTGTCTATTTGCTTTCTTGCAACCTCAAAGAAGATTGATTGATTGATTGATTGATTGATTGATAAGTTTTTTAAAAATAACACAAGAAGAGTGATATGAACAGCCATTAAGGAAAGTATAGAAAAGCAGGTTATTTATTCTTTTTACCACAAGTGCCATTTTAGGAAGTTCTGCAGAATGGCTATGATTTATCCCAGCATGTACTTAATTGGCATTGCTCTGTTTTACGTTGACATTAATGTGTATGTTGGAGGCAACAGAAATTAGTGCTATTGATTTATAGGTCCCTGTTCCCACATCATAGCTTTTGGTTCTAAGTAAATTTCTGCAACTGCTTTGCCTATGAATTTGTTTTATGATGTCTATCCCCTCCCCAGGAGGTCTTATTTTCATGGCAAAAATCTCTCACAGGATTGTTTAGCTGCTATTAAAATATGGGATAAATTTTCAGCATTACGTGTAATCAAACTCAGTTGGTATAAAGAGTTCAAGAGGACCCAAAGGAAAATTTATACTATTAGAAAAAAAGCTATGAATATATAAAAAGATAAGTGCATGTAGATACTGTACAGGAAGAGTGGGCAAGTAACCAAAGTGCTGGGTCCACATATGACCCCACTGGACCTCAGAGACACACATCTTCCAGTGTGTACCCATCTCAAAAATCATTTTTTAAAAAATCCTCTCATTTCTCCCTAGAACCTCTAAGGCAAGGGTGGGAAACAGTTGGAAGTTAGGTATTGGTCCTTTAAGGGACTTGAAGGACTATGTTTCCTCACACCACCTGGGAAAAAATTATTTTAACCCCCACCCCTGCCATGCCTCAGTGTCCTCTGTGGGGAGAAGGAGCAATTTTACTACACTTGTGGCCATCTCTGTACCATTTTAGGTGCAAGAGAACTCTTTTTTTCCCAACAGGAAGTGATGCGGAGATCAATGTCTTTGTCATCTCCTGTTGCAAAAAAGACCTCTCCTGGGCTATAATGTTGCCCAAAATGGTGCAAAAATGACCCCAACATTTCCTAGGACAAGAACAAATTTTGGAAAGAAATTTTAAAAAGCCCCTAGGGGGGCAACAAGCACAAGTTTGCAAGTCACATGTAGACCATGTGCCACACTTTCCCTATTCCTGCTCCAGAGGATGTAGGGGCAATTTTACTGTGCTCCTTTTAGCTAAAAAAGTGCCACTCCTACTATTAGAAAAAAAAACTATGAATATATAAAAAGATAAGTACATGTAGATGCTGTACAGAAGGACTGGGCAAGTAACCAAAGTGCTGGGTCCACACATGACCTCCACTGGCGCTAGTGGCACCAGGCTGAGGAGTGGCATTTTTTTTCCGAAACAGGGAGTAGAATAGATTTACTAAAACTTCTGCAGGGGGAGACAAGGGCCATTTCCACACTAGACTGTTATAGTGCTATTATTCCACTTTCAACTTCCTGTGGAATCCTAGGATTTGCAGCATAGGGAGGGGCATTTAGAATTCTCAGCTAGAGAGCTCTTTGGCCTCAGTAAACTACAAACTCCAGAATTCCACAGGATGGTGAAAGTGGAATAATAGCGCTATAACAGTGTAGAGCAGAGATGGCCTTATTCTTCAATTGCACTGACACACAGTATAGACAGGGTAAAGCTACTGTGAAACAAGCAGTGGCTTTTTCTCCAGCATCTAGAAATACAGTCCTAAGAGTGAGCAATGAAACAGAACAGAAGTTGTCTCTTCTCCCATCCCAGGTAACTCATGTTTCTTTCTTTCCTAGCAGTTATAAGTGACACAGTTCTACTATAAGCCAAAAGGGCCTATGGGCTATAGGAGGGTTGGAATGCCTTTCTTCCTCCCTCCCTTTTTCTCAGACAACATTGATTCAAGGTTGTTTCTGTGTGTTAAAACCAGCTGCTTCCAGTAACAGCAGTATGAAAGGATCTGCCACCATAGGGATTCTTTATTCAATTTTTATGAGCATCAACCTCAGCTTGGTAACTCTGAGGATTGGTCTGTAAGTCTATGATGGGGAAAGGAATTAGGAGCTCAGTACATCAGGGCAAGCAGCACTGGAAGAGCAAAAAGGTTGCATTTGTGTGTGTAAGGTAGCTCTTAAAGATGGTCATGCATCTGTCTCCATCCCTACCTGGTCCCAGGACTATATAGCTCAGCCTGAAGGGGCTTCTATGTGTATTGCACATGTGTAAGGTCAGAACATTAAAAAGCTAGGAGTGAAGGGAATGGTTTGAAGAGAGAGGAAGTGGTTACATGCACTGGCCCATTGTGTCATTGGTGGAATCACAGTATCACAACTCTTGAGACTTCCAGTTGAAAATCTCTGGCAGTAGCCACCCAGGACTTCATGGTGTTTCCCGATGGCTTGGAAACAAGTCATCCACAAGGCCTGGAAGCAGGACAAGGCCTAGAAGCGGAAAAACTCCTCACTTTTCATGTATGTTGTATGTAAGGCCATATGGGGATGTGAACCCTGGCAGGAATGGCAGCAACAACTGCTGTTACCTACCTGGCTGCCAAAAATGCTTTATTTTAAAACCTGTTTTTATTTATTTATTTATTTGTTTGTTTGTTTGTTTAGTCAGTCAGTCAGTCAGTCAGTCAGTCAGTCCTTCGCTTGAAAATGTGTTGTCTCTCCCTGGTTCTTGGTTGCTATGTTACCTGATTATCAGAGTTTTCCCCAAATTATGAACTGTTTAACCAGATTGACCCCATGCTTGTTTCCACAACTAGCTCATCAGGGAGCAATTCTTGCTTTTGGCTGCCCTACCTGTGTGATGTCACAGGCACATGGAATTATGTCACCAAAAGGGCCCACAATGATTCACCTCCTAGTCTCACTTTTTACCCCTAAAATCACAGGGAATGCAACAGTGATGACCTTGTAAACATATATACATGAATACACAAATACACTGAATATATGGTGAACTAGTTTATCCAATAATCTAAAATGTGGCTATGTGAGAGAAGGAAAACAGGTATCTTTTCTAAAACCCAATTATTGCCTAGTACATACCTGCATTTTTACAATCCTGGTGATTATTATTAAAAAAAATTCCTAAGGAAAGCTAAAACTGGTAGTGTTTCAATCAGCTATTGCTATGCTTAAACCACCACATTGTACATAAGTTTTGGCACACCTCTAGTCTGAAGAAAATAGGGGAAAAAAGAGGTGTAGGCTATATACCACCACAGGTCCTTCTGTTATGAATTTCAGAGGGGAAAGGGACACAAGAAAATTGTCTGTACAAGCAGGTGGTTATGAATTATGAATTTCACTCATTACTGCTGAGAGTGAAGGAAAGTAAGTCCTGTCAAAAATATGTATTTATCTAATTATTTAAAAGGTCTAAAGTTGTATTTTATAGCAGACCCTGCTGAAGACAAGATAAGCAAATGACAGGCATATTGTGGCTATTATGTAGAGTTGTAGAAAGCATGACAGGCCATAACTCTTACAGAACTCCCACTGCATATTAAGGCAGGATTCAGCAGTAGGTACTGATAAAGTTGAATGTTTTGATAGAATGAATCTAGATTCTGCAAAAGGGAAAGAGAACGCAAATGATTCATTCTTGCTCCATCCTGATGTACTGAGAGCATTAGAATATAGCACTGTTTCTTCTGACAGAGTTTTAGAGAAGCCCTTTAAGAATTAAATGCTTGTTGATGTCAAGAATTCTGCCGTATTCTAAGACTACTTTTAGTAGAACTTGAAAATAAAATGAATAAAAATATACTTTCATGGTTCATTAAAAATTCATTTTTTAAAAAAAAAGACCTCAGGGTCTGCCTCTGTATATTTCAGAAGCAGCCAAATTAATTAATCATAATTTATTAAAATATTTATATCCCACCATTGTGCCCTAAAACAGTGGTGTGCTTAGGAGAAATTTTTAAAAAAGACATTAGCAATGTTAAAAAATGTGAATGGCTAAAACTTAGTGGTGGAAAGAATATTTGAAAATATTTTTAAAAAACAGGCAAAAAAACCCCACATTTCTCAAGTTTCAGAAAATGCTGATAAGAAGAATCCTGGACTGATGAGAATATCTACATTACAAAATTTCCACATGGTATTTTTTATGCAGACAAGCAGCCACTTGACTTAAATGAGGGCCCATCCAATTCCCTGATATACATAGGTGTCTTGCTGGATTTGGTGCAGGTTGTCTTGCTTGCCTCAGGAAAAGCTAGCACATGAGAGGTAGCTGATTAGGTTACATTAGGATGTGAAAAAACAATGCTCAGAGAGCTGCAGGTTTTGCTAGGCCATCTCAATTTTCCTTGCAAAGTGGTGCCCCTAGGGCATGGCTTTTTGTGCCAGATTAGCTGCCATGACAGCAGGGGTTAGAGCTCTGTATCACTGCATCAGGTTCATCAAAGTGGTCAAGGAGGACTTGAGGGTTTCGCTCAGTTTTCTGGAAAGTTACAACAGCATGTTTCTGTGAAAGGACAGGTTGAAACTGGAGACAGGGTTGTAGGTGCATTTGGGATGTATTTCTTTGGGCGCTGATGTGCTCAGCAGTGGTCTGATGGCTGGCTGAAAGGGGACATTGTCCAGGACCTTACTCTTCTGGAACTGTTCCCAATAATAGTAACAGTCTCCATTTGGACTGAACAGTTCAGAAATAAAAAAGAAGTGTGTTTTAGTGTGACAATTAAGCCATGGTCAGCATCATTAATAGACAATCTTCTCACTGATCTATTTAACTAGTTATGGTCCAGGTTTGTATAAAAGTATTGCAGATTATTTATCTCACTTTCAGGAAAGCTGATTTTGATCCTTGGCACCAGAGGCAGACCAGCAACCACCAGCATTCCCAGATGATCTACGGCAGCTTGGAAGATCAGTATAATGCAGACAGTACTGCACTAAGTGCCCCTGAAAACTTTAGGATGATTGGTAGGATGGTTGGAAGGTTTCAGACCTTCCGCAAGAAAGAGGGGTATCAGCAGAACCAGCATCTGAGGTAGGTCTTCCAATTTTTATCCTGCCTTAAGGACTCAGGCATGGCATCTAGGACCATGTCCATTCACTTGGTAGACATTTCCTTTTTTAACAATGTGCGAGAGTTTGGGGATCCATGAACTATTTCCTGTTCAAGAGGGCAGTAACAGAGTGGAAACTAGTGGGGCTCAGGAGGGAACACAATAAGAAGCCTATTTGCTTTCAGTTGTTAAAGATGGTAGTCAGCTATTTGCAGTTTGGATTATTAGGGGGCATTGTTTAGAGCCGCCTTTGCCACAGAGTTTTTTGAGGCCTTTAGAGTCAGTGAGCTGATGGCTAATTCCAAGTGGGACCAGAATGGCAGGGCTTTAATGGTTAATGATATTTCCCTTATAGAGGATTCAGGTCATTTCCACATTATACTGTGATAGTGCTATTATTCCACTTTCAACATCCTATGGAATCCTGGGGTTTGCAGTTTAGGAAGGGGCATTTAGAATTCTCAGCCAGAGAGTTATTTGGCCTCAGTAAACTACAAACCCCAGAATTCCATAGGATGTTGACAGTGGAATGACAGCACTATTGTTAGCCATTGTCAGCATTTGCATAAGGTGCTCCACATGTGACTAGATGGGAAAGGGCTCTGTGATTAAGCTATACACCCTTGATAGTGGTGGACCATGCACAGTCTGGACACTAAGGAAGTTCATTCATCAATGGCCTCCTAGGCCAGGCCTGTGTTTTATCCACAGGGACTTATCACCCCTCACCAAGTTCCAACTCATGTCCATCTTCCAGTTAGCTCTTAGTAGACTGGGCCTCCTAGTGGCTGAGTTTGGAAACCATTCTTTGGAAGGGTTAGATTGGCCACTGAGGTGGCTGCATGCAGTTTACTGGCAGAAGTGATCAAGAAGATAAGGAGGTAGTGTCCTGTGTTGGCAGCCTGCCAAGGCTTCACAGCTTTGTAATCAGCAGTAACTTGCAAATAGCATTTGTTAAAGCAGTCCAAATGCAATCCAGAGTAGAGTCTGAATTTACCAAGAGGCCTGGGAGAGAGTGTCCACAAGCAGAATCTGTAGTCTAGGCAAAAATCCAAGGTCTGAAGAACATGAGCAGAGAATGCAGGAGTGAGCAAGGCTGTCACCACCAATGGAGTCAATAAATTCCAGCAGCTTTCTGCTGTCCTGACCTCTGATTATATAGTCTCAGAGTCCTGGCCAGCTGTGGCCTAATTAACCAGCTCTTCATTTTCCACCTACAGCAGCTGCCAAAAGTACTTTCCCTCTCATGTCTCTAGGGTGTGGTTGTTGGGAAGAGTCCTGTCTGGGTCCTGGGGCAGGGGCATGACAGGTGGGAATCCAGAGTTTATGCTGGGTACATTTGCCTCAGACTTAGATTGGACATGGGTTAATGATTTTGTTCTTCACAACTAGGGCCAGCTAGCCAGCTCAGTCAGAGGTTTGAAGAAAGGAGGAGATCAAACACCTGGATCAGCAGTGGAGTGGATAAGAGGATCAAAGCAAGTGTCGGACTGGGGATAACAGTCAGTCAAACCGTGTATGGCATTGGAAGCAAGCATGTCACAAAACAAGTCCAGAGGAATCATGGACTGAAAGTGGATGTGAGGTGGGAGCTGCAGCACTCTTGTGTCAAGAACTTGGGGCTTTTGGGACCTTGAGGTGGGGTATTTGCTTATTGGCTGCAAATGCTTTTGGGTTGGTGCAAGGCGAGCTGGGGGCCCACCTTTTTGGTGGTAGCATAGGGCCTGGATACAGAATTTCAATTCTGGGCTATTCCAGGCATTGTTCTGGTTTGAGAGTTCCTCCCCTTTGAGAGGCTCAGGATTGAAAGGCAGAAGTGGTTGTATACAGCAGCAGAGGGCCAAAATTCTCCCACACTCCCTATTGGCAAGGGAGGCCACCAGGGCAGACCCTTGGGAGGGTTGCCTCTCTGTTGTCCCAGTGGGCTGGAAGATTGGGCTCACTGATCAACAGGTAGGTTGACTGATGTTCATATCCAGACCCATGCATATGCCAGTCCTATTGGCAACTGTAGCCAGTAAAGTTGTGGCCTTTTTTCTTCCAGATCCAAGTCAGTATGTGCTATTGGCAGCATTCATCCCCCCTGAGCAAGCAAAGAGCATTTTCATTTTGTGCACAAAAAAATTACCATAAGAAACTTTTCTGCCCATTTAAAAAAATATTATCAAATGTTCTTTGCATGTTGTTTTCTGCACAAAAAATACCATGTGCAAATTTTGCACAGAATAAGGCCTGAACTGAAAATAGCCTTCAAAAACAGTTGTTGATGGCTATTTTCAATTCAGAATTTAGTCTGTACAAAATTCATGCATGATATTTTTGAACTGTTTTTGAAAACTTTCTCACAGCAAGAAAAAATTACAAAAATTGCTTGTTGTTTCCTTTGAAACAAAGTTACTGAAGAATTACATCTCTACCAAAATATATATACAGTGTGCCATTGATATAAGGAGAGGCTCTGTTCCAAGATCCTCATGTAAAACAAAAAAATGTGAATTCTCCATCCCACTATTATCAATGGATGCAAACTGCACATCCCCATGCCAGCACAGGCAAGTGCCTGGTATGTCCATTGACAATAATGGGGCACAACACTTTGTGTGACCTTGTATGCAGAGACTTTGTCTGTAGAGGGCAAACTGTATGCTTGAAAAATATGCATAAACATGCTACAATAAATGAGGGAAATGTGTACGTTAAGAAAAAAAATGTACCAAAAATGCACTGAAATGTCTGTGCAAACTTTCATACCTTTATATGAATGAAGGACAGAATAAGGTGGGATACAGATTAAGTGCAAGAAAATTGAGAGAGCTTCAGACATCCTTATTCTCAAGATAACTGATAAGGATCTATGTGTCTGTCTGTCTGTCTGTCTGTCTGTCTGTCTGTCTATCTATCTATCTATCTATCTATCTATCTATCTATCTATCTATCTATCTATCTAATATCAGAAGGCTAGAATGGATTACTTAGTAAGGGTCATAGAAGCATTTATAAAAGATCAGTGTGAACTTTTTTTGTGATAACTGCAAAATATATATGGAATGGGAAGTAACATGATATAATTGAGTGTGATGCAGAGAAAGTTACTTTTGATTGTTTGATGCTTTAGTCTGCGCAAAACAGGACAAAATGTGTTCATCAGACTTTGTGACAAAGAGTGCTCTGAAAAGCAGCCAATGGCACACAGAATATATGCAGGTAAGGTCACCTAATTTCGAAAAGCAGACAGCTTACTTTCTAGATGCTAGTGACTGATAAAATTCACCCTTGCCATGCTGCATTTGTTCCTCAAATCGTATCACTAGTCTACCATATACATTTAAATTCTACATTAATCCTTAGACATAGTTCTATTATACATTTCCCTTGGCAAAATTGTGACATTTTAATAAGAGTGTCTGTGTTCAAGTGCTTCTAATATGTACCATAAGCAGCCCTTTGCTACAAGGTAGTGAAGACAACACAGATTTCTATTAAGATATAGCTATGTATAGCCACTGTGCCCATTATTTCCTTGATTTGCAGCAATATAGTGTGGTTAATATAACAGCAAAATCATATCACCGTGGGAATCAGAAAGCAAAAATATAACCTCTGAGGCTAATTCATCTTGGTAGAACTCCATTGACTTCTCTGCAACCTTTGAATTAGATTGGGCACGAGTTCTGTCAAGCATCTCACATCTTTACCTTGACTTCTGTGGAATTAAATGAAAGATACATTGATTCCTATAGGTCTTATAAAAAAATGTAAGAGGGAAAATGTTGGTCTTGCATGTTCCTCTTACTAATTCACTTCCTAAAATGCTGTTAAATCAAAAAGTCTGGGAAGGAAAAAGAACACCTATAACTTTGGAACCAGTTTGTGCTAAAGCTATGGAGATTCCAGTTCAGTTTAGGACATCTAAGCTTAACCAGAGTCTGAATACTGAAGATAGTACTGGAATGACCTGATTTATTAAATAATAACAAGCAGACTAGAAAATAACACAGTAAATGGATTAAACAATGTTTTAAAATGGCTCCCATATGCAATTGCATCCAGATTCTTTATAGTGAGCTATTATCTTCACATTTGCATGGGGCTGCCTTTGAAAAGTGTTCAGAAACTACAGTTGGTCCAAAGAACTGGAGTGAGGGGCTGGCTACAGGCAACACACAACTTTCTTGTTTCAGCAGTTCTATTGGCTGCCAGTCCATTTCCAGACACAATTCAAAGTGTTGGTTTTGATCTATAAAGCTCTATACTGCTTGGATCCAGGTTCTTTAAAGGACCATATCTTCCTTATGAGCCCAGTAGAACTTTAAGATACTGGGGAGGCCCTTCTCTCTGTCCTGTCATCCTTTCATGTGCGTTTGATGGGAACAAGGGAAGGAGTCTTCTCAGTGGCTGTTCCCAGACTCTGGAATTGCCTCCCTAGAGAGGCCAGGATGGTCCCATCTCTGCTGTTCTTTCGACAACAAATCAATACATTTTTGTGCGGGCAGGGTTTGTTTGTTTTTTAGTTGATTAGATGTGGGCTTGTGATGCTGTGAAACTTTCCTTTAAGATGGTAAAAATTTAATGTATTTTAATGCATTTAATATTTTTAATATTAATGTTTTTAACATAGAATGTTTTAACTTTAAAATGATTTATTCCCTTCTAAACTTTTAGATTTTCACAGTTGTTTTAAATTCTTCTTTTCTGATTCAATCTTCAGGAGAAAGCTGGGGTATAAATAGCAACAGCAGCAATATAGATGTGATTCACAATGTAGATGGCTGACCATCATAGTATGTGAAGCATTTCCAGTGTTAATCACCAAGAAGGGCCTGTACCTAATAGTTCTCTCTGAGCTTGACAAACTTCAGAATAGGGCCCCAAAAGAAGATTCTAACACATTTCTGGGATCACGTAGGTCTTCTACACTAAAGGCTTGAACAGTTAAAGTCAATACTTTAAATTATGTCCAATAACAACCATATGACATTGCCAATTTAGGTGCTAGCTACTTCTCAGATTGTTGCAAGGTGTAATAACAAAATGACTGAAATAATAACTGGTGTCCACAGGCAAGAGTGGTCTTAGAAATGTTTTAACAAATTAGTTTCATCATTAAAAAGCCAAAAATCAAATTATTTGGTATTAGAAAGGGAAAAAAATAACTATTTAGGTGAAATTGTCATTTAAATTTAAGTGAAATACCTATATGAAAAGCCATCAAGAAAACCAAGATGAAAAAATGATTTTGCTCACACCTCCATCCTTGTTTTGAGTTTTGAAAAAATATATGAATTTTTCATTTTTCATCCACCTCACCAGAAATACCTCTTTTTCTTTATCATTTTTTTCCCTTCTTCCCTAATGGATCCTAGAAAAATTCCTAGGATTAAGAACATCACCCTTATTTCCTGGGACAGATGTGCTGCGACTAGGCATTAGGGATTCTTTATTCTCACAGGCAAGAATAAATAATTTTACCATTTTATTCTCTCTGCAAGAAAGTAATTGCAAAATGTATTGTTTATGAAGACTATTCATAGCTCAGGACCTATTCTGTGTAAAACAAATGCATGTGGCTATTGCACAGAACAACACATTTTCTGTCCAAAAACAAATTTCCCATACAAAAAGCAATGTTTTCTGTGCAAATCTATTATTTTTTGCATTTATGTACAGAAAACAAATTTCTTGCACTGTAACATTTCCACAAAGAAAATGCTGTTTTCTATGAAGAAAATTTGTTTTCCGCCCAGAAATACAAGGAATAACATTTCTGCACAGAAAATACTGTTTTCTATGAAACTTTTATTATTTGAAATATTATTTTCTGTGTGGAAAATGCTGTTTCCTGTGCTGTTTGGGTGACAAAAATAAATGTTTAAATGTTTGAACAGAATAAGTTTTGAACTGCAAATATTCTCCTCAGTCCAGGATTGACCTCATCAGGGTTTCTCAACACTAAAGAAGGATAGGGGGTTTTAGCCCCCTTTTTATTTTTATTTTTAAATCATCTTTCTATTCCCAATACCTACATGAATATATTTTCAGGCACTGTTGTCACCAGCCTCTTGCTTCTGTCTAGTACTTTTAGTCTACTGAACTTTAAGATGTACATTTTACATCTCTTAGCTTCAGGCATTGCCTTTTGGTATTCTGAACTTGAAAACATATAATCTAGGTCTAGATGCTGGCCTGACCCCAGTGCCAGTTCTTACTTTAGAAAGTTTCATGGGTTAGATTAATTGATTTTTAAAAAAGAATGCTTAGGCTGATTAAGAATTCACAAGCCACTGTGGTGTAGTGGTTTGACCATTGGGCTAATATTCTGGAGACCAGGCTTCTTATTCCTGATCAGTCATGGAAACCCACTGGATGACCCTGAGCAAGTCACACTCTCTCAACCTTAGAGGAAGGCAAAGGCAAACCCCCTCTGAGCAAATCTTGTGATAGGTTTGCTTTGAGGTTGCCATATGTCAGAAATGATTTCAAGAAACACAACAGCAACAACCTGCTTCATACATGGGGGTTTTTTTTTTTTAAAAAAAGCTGCTAACGTTTTAAAATTAAAATTAAAAATAACAAGAGACATACTATCTTGGAAAGGCTGGTTCTCAGTGATTTAAGAGAGAATTCCTCTCCTAAGATGATGCCTGTCACAAAGCATTCATGAAACATCTGCAAGCAAAGAAAGAATGTGTTTGCCTTCAGAACTGTTGTTATATTTATATGCAAATTTATGCAGCTTTAATCTGAAGGACCACCTTCCATGCTTGATGGAAGATGGAATTGTACAATTGGGAGAGAAAAGACATTGCTTGGCATGAATTTTGGAAAATACGGTCATGAAAGGGAAAGCATCTGTGCAGTTGTAAACAGCATTAGAAATGATAGCAGTATTAGTTTATAGTCACTGAGGCTCACTAACCATTAAATTATTTATGGATATCTTCAATTCATGCATTAGTTATTGATCTGAAACCCCACTGAGTTAAACATATAAAACTGATTTGCAGCTGTTGCATATTTTCTACAGTCTCTTTCCTCCTGGCAAATGTGCTACAATGAATTGCAGAAACATACACAGATATTATAGAATAGGGAGTGAAAGTGTTAATAAGTAATAATTAAGAGACTGGACTGCTGGTGAATAGCTGTTATTATTGGATGATAAATAATATGATGATATTTTCTGACATTTGGTGCTTCTGGCTGCCATTACTGCAGGGAGAAAACAAAACAAGGAGTCCAATCAGAAACCCATTTGCTTCAGATTCCTCCTATCAACATCAATAGCAATGCTTCAAAAGTAATTGGGTTGCAGATTGCTGTCTAATTCTACTAGCCATGAGCTAGCATTGCATCAGCTGGAGGAAAAAAACTCCCATACCACTTCATGATGGCTAAAAATACCTTGTGTGCTAGATATAGATTAAGCTCTGGGCCTGAAAACTGCTGCTGATTGTAGGTATGGTGCTTATGCACATTTTGATTTGAAACTGAACAACATTAAGCAAATGGAAGAAAATCACAGACGAAAACCCTGGCTGAGGTAATATTTGATCTAGATAAATTTAGGATGATGAATCTTCTCTTATTCGAAGACATAGACCCTTTCTACATCCTACTTGATCCCAGAGGCATCCCGCAGGGATCCCAGTAGAGCCTTTCCCAGGAGGGGAGCGTGGCAGGCTATGCCTCTTTCTTCTGCACCACATCCAGGCATTGTCCCAGGCTGCGTTGTGGCAGAAAGCATGGCCATTACTCTTACAGACCCTCCGTAGCTCAGATAGGTGCAGGGAGGCTGTGGGAGGGCTGCATGATCGCTGGTCATTGATGGGTAAAACCCATTAATGATTTGTGGCATAATCACACCATCTGGGGACAGGAGAACAATGGGACATGGACAATATCCTGCAGAAGCATCATCCAGGTTCCATCCTTCTCCCATCCCCAATGCGGGATGACAACATCCTGCAGAAAGGGCTATAAGTAGACTAACAGAAGCTTTATAAATTTTAAGATGTAGCAACATGTTGAAACTTGAGGATATATAGAATTTCTCGCTATATTTTGTATGAACTCTAAAATAAATGGGCTCCATGCATTTAGAGAATGTACACGTAGCCTTACTAGGGAATGATACTTTTCACTTGTATGAAAATTATCATGTCCAGTTCTATTTACTGATTTCTGACATTAAGGAGTATGATACCACTATTTCAGGCAGCAGACTTTTCAGGGCAAGGAAAACCAGTGAAGTGTTACAGAAAAGAACTGTGAGTGCTACATTTTTTGGTTTGCACTTCCTAAACTAGCCCAATCCCCACCCCAGATTTACTGGATGCTGCTATCCTGTGGCCTTTGCTGAAATAAAATTCAACTTAAAGTTCTCTTGGACTGCACCGATTGTTCAGAAATTCAACGATGCAGGAATGGATGAAATGACAGAAAAAAACAAATCTGGGCATTTTTTTGGTGCCTATTTGGTCCCAGTATCCAAAACAGATTTTATTTTCTTCACTTTAGCAGTTCACATTAGCAGTGTGGTGGGCAAGATCCCAATGTAAGGACAGTTCTTTTCCTTTCCATCACTCATAGTTGCTAAAACTATGTTTCATGGCTTCAGCCTAATCTAGCTACTGCATTTCCCATAGTCTAACCCATGGGTATAAAATATCCACCTTGCCATATTTCCATCCCACAGGCTGTTTTAAGGGAGGCCTTTGAAAAAAAAAAACAAATTACAAGTGAGTTCCAATTTATTTCTGAATTCTAAATGGGCCTCATGGTTGTGTACCTTCAATTTTTTAGTAGGTTTTAGTGGGTTTCCATAGTTGAATGTGGAATCAAACTCTAATCTCCTAGTGTTCCCATCCAGCTTTTCAAACCACTATATCACTCTGGCTGTCTATTTAAAAATGGCTTAGCTTGTTCTTAACAAAGCATGGAAAATGACAGAATTTACTTCAATACTCCATGGAAGGAACAGGAAACATTTTCAATATTTTACAAAGTAAAATGCATGTGTATGTGGTCCTCTGTGTGGCTTATGCAGCTCCCAGACCTTAATTAGTTGTCCATCCTTTCTCTAACTGAGAACAGAAAGAGGTCATGTCAAAAGGCAGAGGTAGAATGAGGCCCAGCAACATCATCAAAAGTTGTGTTGTGTGTTATAAATGATCAGACCAATGCTTTCTTTTGTTGCAGACTCTAGATGCAGCTTTGCATATTAATATTTGAAAAAGCTTCTGTCTCAAGAGCATAGAGTTATTAATATTCAAGAGGCTGCCTTATATTATACGGAGTAGAGCAACTTCCTTAGGTGTTAGATACAAGGATGTGTGAAAGAATGGACATTGGACATATAGATGGTTGCCCTGCACCCCCTAAATTAGTCTTGTCCTCTCATTTGTGAAGGGAGATGGTGATTCATCTCTCATGTTGAAGTGAAATTCAGTTTCCAGGCCAATTGGTTTCTGTCCATGGAATGGAAATAAGTGTTACCTTGCCTATTAGCTCAGCAGCAAAATGTCTAGGACCAAGTCCTATATGGACCCAAAGAAAACTGAACATGAGATAAAGCAGTTACATATGTATTCCCATATCGATGTGCCTTCTGAGCTGTGATAAAAATTCTTCTAATTTCTACTGCTACAAGATCCTATAGATTATGAAATTTGGACAATAAGATGGATTTGGTGGTACAAGAGAATGACCAATAAATAAATAATGATAAAGAAAGTGCATTTAGAAAAACAGAGTAGACTGCTTATGAGACACTAGGGAAAACCAGTCATATGGGCAATTAAAATCCATAGGATCAAATGGTGAAGACTTCTATTAAAATGCAAAAGCTAAAGAATAAAAAAAGATCAGTTCACATTGGCACAAGGAAAAGAAAAGAGAAAGCACATCTCCCATAAAATGGCTTAGAACTGCCCATATGACTAACTACAAAGACAAGATTCCTGGATGTATGAAAATAAGCTCAAAATGATTTTCTAAAACTTACCAGTTCTTGTATTCAGGGTCATTGATCATGCTCCGACTTCACTCACTTTCTTGAGCTGCTGCCACAGAGAGTGCAGCTATGGTATCTAAATGGTAATTTAGAATGAATTTGAAAAATGTTCCATGGCTGTAAGTGTACAGTAAACAGAATGCAGAGAATGAATCTTGGGATCTCATTAAACTTAGGATAGATTCTCACAACCTTTTTGTTTCTGGTTTCCTCTCGTACTAATTGGAAATAGCATGTAGTAACTGCTATGTGAATATGTTCAATATACTCAGAGGTCAGAACAGTGGCATCTGCACACAACTATATATATTCTGGAACTGATCAGTGACTTCTTAGTAACTGAGGTAACTGTCTCCTCTTCTTCGAAATATAGGCAAGTAAGACCTATTCATGTGATTGGGTGTCCAGGGCTTTTACCAACTAGTTTGTCTTTCAGTCAACCCATTTAAAAATCGCCTAGAGCTAATATTTATGTATGCATGACTACATAAAGCAGAAACTCAAGAGTTTTAGCAAGAAAACTGTAGCATCCGGACAAAACTCTATTGAATGTTCCACTTATCATTTTGCAAATTATGCACATAGTTACCACAACCTCCAACTGCCCACATTTGCAGAAACAATCCCAATGAATCCTCTATCATCCCACTTTTTCAGCTACTTTTAATATGTCCCAGTTTCTCTCTCCTTCTTCTGCTTTCCCCTTTGCCCTGAGGTTATTCCAATTGCTGCAAACTGTGCTCAAAGAGAAAAAGTAGTTGATACTCGATTAACTCACAAGTGGGGAGATTTAGAGAAGATTTAAATATGCTGAGGTTTATCTAATTGCATCTATAAACAACAAGTGTTACACAATACATTGCAGTACATTGCAATATTTTCCTACAGGTATCACTTATATTGAACAACACATATGGTATTTTTTTTTCAAAAGCTTAACTGTTTGTTATTACAGCTCAGTGAGGAAAATCTAAGGTAAAGAAAACTTAGACTGGGCAAGAACTGATTTTCTACTGAGGATTATCCACATACAAGATTCTTCTGGTTCCTAAAGAGATTACACAAGTCCAAACAGGCTTCTGTTGCAAAAAAAGAAAACTAGTCCTTTAAGAGCTTGTGAATGTCGTTGGATTGCCAAGTTGAAAATGGGGCAAGATTCTTATTTCTTTATTGTTAACAGATCATGGAGCAGGAAGAATGATGATGATAGTGCTATACAACCAGCTATAGGAACACCAATGGATACGTCTACCTACTCTCCATCAGCTAGCAAAATGGTGGTTGTTGGGGAGAGGGATGCAGCAGTGAGGGTTTGGGGAATGAGGGAAGACAGATTGTCTACAGTGTGCCCTCTGTATATGCAGCGTTCCAGGTCCAGGAACCCTCACATTAATTTCTTTAAAAAATGAAGTATTGCATCCCATTATGGTCAATGGAAATGACCTGTGAGTATCCACAGCAGTGCAGGAACGCTTCCATTCTGTCCATTGACTATAACAAGACACAGTGCTTTATGTGCACCGAGGTCATGGTAAGAGAGGGCCCACTGTAGTTCCACCTGGTGGAACATTATGCAACATCTTCCTGCCCCAAGATCTGTTAACATTAAAGGTATAAGAGCTCTATCCTGTATTCCACCTAGTAATCCTAACATAGCCTGTTAGTTCTTGACCCTATGCCTTGCCCTTTCAAGGGACAACACCCATCAGCATACCTTATACTAGCAAATTCTATAAACATATCATGTACTGTGGGAACAGTGGTGGAGCTTGGAGTGCATAGAGGGGGGCAGGAGAGGGCGGGGCCATGGGACACAGAGGGGCCACAGTGCATGGGGGCATGACTGCATTGCATGGGGGTGTGGCCACAGCAAGCAGGGGTGTGGCTACAAGCCAGGATGCCCCAAAACATTGCCGCCCAAGGTGAACCACCCCATTGCCCCTCGTCCCTACATGACTGTGTGAGAAATCTTCCACCAATCATTTTCATTGGGTGACTCCTGGTTTTAGTGTCAAAATGGAAAGAGAAAAAGAGGTATATATATATCTTCCCTATGTGTTAAAACAGTGAACTGAGGGAATCATAAGTCCCTCAGCTCCTACTCCAGTGTAGCTGCATGCCATCTCCACCACCATCAACAACCTTAGTGGATGTTAAAGAGTCTTGACTGATTATTGCTTGATAAAATTCTATGTATTCAAAATTGAACAAAAGGAAAACTAATCCAAACATCCATTAGGCATCCAGACATTTGAGGAAGCTGTGGACAGGTGAAGACATCAGTCCCAGTCCACACAGTCCTGCAACATGTCCCTCCTCAGTACACTTTTAGCAGATGGAAAGAGCTGAGTTCATCCCTAACATTTAATGTATATATCCACTATCTCTGTATTGTGTATAATTTTAGAAATCTATAGTATTACAGTAGGACCCCTGTATCTGTGGAGGATTGGTTCCAGGCCCCCCCCCCCATGGATACTGAAATCTGCAGATACAAATGAACACGCTATCTCCCGCCTGCCCCAAGCCAGTAACAATGGGGCCGGGGCCAGCAGCAGGAGGTGGTGAGGAGAGCGATCCCCCCTCCTCGTTCCTTTCCTGCCTGCCGCTGCAGCAACTGAGCCCGGGGTGAGGGGCAGGAGGTGGTAAGGAGCGCAATCCCGCCCTCCTCGCTCCTCTCCCACCAGCCACTGCCGCGATCAGGCCTGGGTTGAGGGTCAGGAGGTGGCAAGAAGCATGATCCCACCCTCCTCACTCCTCCTCTCCCACCTGTTGCTGCCACAATCGAGTCTGGGGCGAGGGGCAGAAGGCAGTGAGGAGCACGATCCCACTCTCTTCACTCCTCTCCTGCCCGCGCACCACCACCATCCACAGATAACTGAATCCATGGATAATGAATCCACAGATATGGGACCCCTGCTGTAGGTTGTTCTTGTTGGGAAGATGAACACAGGAAACTAGTTAATATTCAATCAGACTAGTTTTCTATCCACACCAACACTGTTTCTTCTGAGGGAAAATAATGTATTTTCAGGAAGAAATCTTTCCCACAGCTTCGCTATAATCCTTCTAAATCAGAATGGGCACCTTACAGTTTCCCTAATCTGCTCCCGCACACTGCCACCAAAACATAACAAAACAAAGCCATCTGGTCACTTTCATTTTGAAATAAATATTCCCATGGGCCCAAAACAGCACCAGATTGTGCCTCCTACCCAATTGTGCTGCCTAGACAATTTGACTGCTTTTACATAGCCCTTCCTTTTTTTTTCTTTTCTTTAAATGAGGGCAATTGGATGCAGTTGCGGCCCACAGTGGAGGCCCTATGGAAGCCCTCATGCAACTTGCAGGCCACTCTTTGCACAACTTTGTTTTAAATGGTGATACCAGAGTGGAACATTAGACCTGTAAGCATAGCCTGTACTTTACTACTGAGCTATGGTCATTCTATTTGACCATTCTGATTTCCTTTCTGTGTATCCAGTCTACCTTAATATGCTCTGCCTACCCTTAATGAGCCATGAAATGATTAAGATGGGGATTGCTTGGGAATTTGGCATGTACAAAACCTATTCTGAGCCCAGATATCCATCTTTCTTTACTTGTGTATCACAATCAATAACAATCGTACTCTCGACCATGCTGCCCTAGGAGTGTCATGCCTACTACAGAATCATTATAGTGGGGAAGTAGAAGTGTTGAAGTGCCAGTCCTTTTCAACAGCAACCAAATGCACAATTGCCTATGAACAATTGCTAGAGAACAGCTCTGCACCAGGATGGGGAAAGCACATAGGTATGACTATTGTCTGTTGTACTCTGGAACATTTGAGAGGAAAGTGTGGAAGGCTCATCTTATCTTCTTACTTGGCTGTGTATTGGCTAAAATATCTCAGATTGGCTGTGTATTGGCTAAAATATCTCAGATTGTTCTCTGTCTGGTTAAACCAACTCTTCAACTCAAAGCTTCATTATCTGCACCTGGAAACCAACAGATAGATTACAAAATAGTGGTAATTCACTGTATTAAAGCCATTGTAAGTGTATTATAACTTATATTGGATATAATATGTAACACTCAAAGTTCAATGAAAGGAACTTCCCAAATGACTCTGTAAATTCACTTTCAGTATTACCAATAAAGGAGTCATAAAACCAAACTATATATCTAATTCTTTCCATTAGTTCAAGGTATGAAGTGAGACCATGCATAACATGTTCTGTGTGTGCTTCTAGTTCTTCTAGAGAAAAGCAGAATTGCTGGAATGATTTATTGTACTGACTACCTGTTTTTTTCTGTCATGATCAGTTCTAGTCATTTTTAAGCACGGCAATTTATCTTATTTCACTGAATAGGAGATATGTCTACATTGTTGCAATTTGCTTCTTCATACATAAAATTCACTTTATCTTTACAAATTCTACGATTTTTTTATTGTTGTGGAGAAAATATTTCATTGCAGCTCTAGTGCAGAAGCTGTTCTGTTGAAAGTTGGGGAGGTAGATACACACTTTCACACACAAAGTTTTCCTGAGTATAAAAAGGCTACAACTTTATTAAGACAGCTGTATTTTATTGGCTTGATGTGAGGTTTGGATCTGCTGATCAAATAACCTGTTATCCAACTGGACCTGCCTTTGGCCCAACTGCAGAAGGAAAATGGGAGTTAGATGGGATGATAAGGCATAGCTGCCCCAGAAGTGGTTCTTACCAGATGGTCTCAGAAGACCTGCTCTGGAGCAATCTCCTTCAGACAACGAAATCATGCCCTAGCAATGCCTGTAGCTCTCTATGGATGCACTTCTTGATGGGCAGAAATTCTGCATCAGCAAAGAAGAAGGAGGCAAGGCTTCATGTGCTTGTAGATAGAACAAGTTTTAATCTTTTAAAAAAGCTCAATGCGTTTTGGCCTGTTTATATCTTTTTGGCCTTCTTCAGGGGCATGAATCCAACAGAAATTTCTGGAGTTGCTACTACACTTTCCTTGAGAACGAGACTGATATGTAACATCCATTTGTTAATCAGCTCCCATTGACTCCCATTTGTTAATCAGCTCCCATTGACTTCCTCTCAGTCCCACCACAATCACAGGAACATTTGGTGAAAACACAGGAAAGAGCCTTCTCAGTGGCTGCCCCCAGGCTGTGAAACTGCCTTGCATGAAAGATTCAGTTGGCTCTTTCTATGCTTTCTTTCTGTCATCAGGCAAAATCATTTTTATTTAAGCAAGCCCTTTTTGTTTAGTTTCCTTGATTTAAAGTGACAGAAGGGTGTTTTGAATGTGGTATGCTATGCTTGTGTTACTGTGGTTATCTGGCCCAAGCCCGAGGTCTACAATTTCATATTGGTTATGGTTAATATTTCCATGTGGCAATCCATAAGATGAACTCCACGTGTCTGAAAGGGTCACGGAGAGCCTGTGTAGGCAGGCACAGCCGCACGGCCTCAATTATGCAAGCTGGGTGTAGGCCAGTAAACAACTATGTGTCGCACAGTCAGTAGTGCCCTCCAGACATAGCCGACCGTTAAGCAAATGCAAGGGCTCTCAGCCGCGAACTGCTTGCTCTATACAAACGCTAAGCACTCTTCATCTGCATACTGTTCCAACAATTTGCAGTGCTGGCTAAATCTCATCAATTCTGATTCTGACCTTTCGGAGGCTTTGTCTCCACTCAAATCCCTATTGCTCTCCTCGGGAGAGGGCTAGCCTTCAGGTACAATCTTCCCTATAAAAACCCCAAGCTTGAGCTTCTTGTCGGAACGCTCGTGCCTTATATCCTGAACTGCTACCGCTCTGTTTGGTGAGCCTCCACGTGCTGGAAAACCACAAACCCAAGCTTCGAACTCTATCTCTCTTCCCCGGACTGCAGGATCAGGTGGAGTATCACCCCAGAAATCCGCTTAAAACCCCTATCAATTTTCCTCTCTTTCTACTTCTATAGTTCTTGTATGAGTGCATGAGTGCATGTGTCTGTGTGTGCTGAATTGTGGACATTACAATAAAATCTTTTAATTGAACACCTTGCCTAGTTCTTGTCACGGCCCGACCCTGTAAACATAGGGTTAAAGATCCCACTACGTTACCCTGCCTCTCGTATTGCTAGCCTGTGCTCCTTGCTAATTCCCCCAACTTAGTAAGATTTGGGGTGCATTTAGGTGTCCCTCCCGGAACCTACAGAAATCAGGGTAACACTTGTATCTTTTTGTCTTTTAATTATGTTTTAAATATGTGTTTTAAAAGATTTAAACTATGTGTTTTTAAATTGAATTGGTCATTTAATTGTGTTTTTTAAAAAACTTTTGGTAAAATAAGAGAGGTTTTTAGCTGAACTTTGTTTTAATTTTTTGTAAACTGCTTTGAGTGCCTTGCCAGAAGAAAGAAAGGGTATTCATTAATTAAATTGTGTGTTTGTCATTGTTTGAGGCACATCTGAAAAAAATCATATTTTAAAACCTGTTCTTCAAATGTGTTTATTTTCTTCAGATGCGTTTTCAGCTAGCCATCCATGTGAGGGTTCAGGACTGCAAATTACATGTGCCAGCAGTCCATAAATCAGTCCACAATCCATAAACTGGAGCCCAAGACATAGCCCTCAAACTCTGGCCTGGAATTGGATTCCTCACACATCCCTACAGTATTGAGGAACCAATGGAGTAGTGTTTAACAATTGTCATATTTGCCTTAAATCTTATTGGCTAAACACCATGCACTGCTTAAGGATAGCAGGATAATGCTGATTTATCCCCACCTTGCTTCTCAAAATCCTTTTATTTCACTCCGTAAAGTGTGCAATACAGCATAGTCCCTAACACACACACAAACGTAAGTAAAGTAAGTCCTTGGGGAAACTGCTGATCTTAGCGATATGTTCTTTTTAGCCCTTGTGGTGCTCTTGTTTTCTTTGTAGAAGATGTTGGCTAAATTAAAATGTGAAAGCACACCAACAGTTCTGTTTTTTCCATGAAGGACAATTCTAAAATTGATGCCATGACTCAGCATCCTCCAGCACCTTGAGCCTCGCATTGCTCCCAACATAAATTTACTAGAAAATAAAGAGAAGCAATTTTGAAATGGAACACAATACAGGCTTTTGACAGCAGAAAGGAGCTTTCACAGCTCTGATGTCAGGAACAAAAGTCTTCGTTGTAAATCTCATATGTTGTTTCCTGTATTTGTATTGTTATTATTGCAGAAAATGTTGAGTGGCAGGAACTGTTGGGAGCTGCTCTCCTATCGCCTTCAAAACACTATCCAATATCAACATTTCCAGAAGGATTTTCAATTATACAATACTGTCAGTGCTTCAGGATCTTTGAATGCTTGTGGTCAAACTTCTGGCCAAGTTCTTGCTTCACAACCCCAAAAAGCCATGTAGTAGCCCAGAAAAAAAAACCTTGCTACATAAATGCTGAGGCAGGGGCAATAGTTTCTAGTCTCATGGTCAACCAGCCATTGTTGTAAATCCCACTTGCACTTCAATAGTTGCAAAGGCCAGATGGAATGTAGAACATTTAGTTTAGCTTGTGGAGGTAGCAGTTCACATAAGATGTCCTTGGGATCCTTTTGTAAGTGCAGGGATAGGTGAAGAATGTTTTTTTTAAAAAAAAAAATCAGAATTCACAAAATTCAAGTTTAGGAAAAAGAAGAAAATAATAGATATGCTCATGCCTCTTAGGCATGGCTGAAAACTAGGAATGAAAAGCATATTCAAAAATATTTTTAAATGACTGAAAAGCAAATTTCTTCAGTTTTGGGAAACCCTGGTGAATCCTAAGGAGGCAAGAATCTTAACGGTTCAGGACTTCTGCTCATGAAGTTTGTTTCTTTTTTTAAACGCAGAAAATGTCAGAAAATAATGTACGGAAAATAGCATTTCTGTGCATAACCCATTAATTTTTTTCACAGAAGTCCCAAACTTGAATCATCTTTTAAAAGCTATACTTTTCAATGCCTTACTCACAACAAGGAGAGAAATGGTAAAATTATTCCTTCTTGCCCATGAGAATGAAATTCACAAAGATTTACATCCTATTCAGAATTTAGGGTTTTGTTTTGTTTTTTAAAAAATAATTCATTAAAATTCAGATGTGAGCAAAGTGAAAACTGGCATATTCGCCTATCACCACTAGCAGGTAGCTAGTTATTGAAGAGCTTGTGAGTTGGCACCACAGAGTAAATTGTTGACATTATCCTAAGTAGACTTACAATCCTCCTCCCCTTCTCAGGTAACTTCTGCAGTTCATATTCAGTGCCTCTGGATTTTCTACCAGGGTTTAGAACTCTTTGAAGAAGCCCAGAAAAACCTCATAAAGCATACGCCTGGACTTTTACTTGCCCCTCTTTTTCTGTCCCATTGGCCATTTTCCTTTCTGCTCATCCTTGTTTTCCTCAAGTTTCACTTTATTCTGTTTTGCAGTCTGTATCTCATTCTTTCCTACTCATTCCCTCTTTTATTCCAATCCCTCCAGTGACTGTTCCCATTCCATCATTAGAACCCCTTCCCCATCCTGCCTCTTGACACTGGCATCCATTTTTGTCAAGTGTGATTTGCAGCTTATATCTACCTCCTACTGTGACTACTTCTAGGTAATGGCAATCACCGCTCCCTTCTCAACAATGGGAGTAAATTGGCTCATTAGGTGATGGTAGATTCTCACACTGTCTTTTCAGATTTTGTGGCATAATTTTCAGTACCACATCATTTGCTATCAGTGGCTTTTCCTATAATCCTGATTTCAAGCTTTATGTGACTCCAGTACATCAGGTTTCAAATCTCCACTCAGCCATGGAAACCCACTGGGTCACATTCTCTCAGCTTTAGAGGAAGTCAGTGGCAAACCTATTCTGCCTAAATCTTGCCCAAAAGAACCTAATGGTAGGGTCATCATAAGTCAGTGTCAACTTGAAGGCTCATAACAACAACAAAGATGCACAGAAACAGATGGGAGGGGCATAGGTTTGGTGCAACATATTATTATCTCAAATTTTATCTTGGATTTACATTGTCTTTTTAAAAATAATTTATTGAAACATCCAGAATCCATGACAATCCAAAAGTATGCAGTCTGCTGCATATTCATACCAAACAAGCACAATACTGAGACGTTAAAAGAAATGAAACAGATTGCTTATGAAAACATTTAAATTATAATGTGTATTGTAATATAAAACTACAATAATAATATACAATTACAACAACCACTAACTATATTATAATATGCAGGTATATTATTTTAACTAAAATAATACAAGAAAATAGCAATATACTATTTCTCATGAGGATACTATTCAGAGGGTGGGTGACACAGGAGGAAGAGATCACTGTGTATCTGGGCACTCAATTTTACCCATTTCCTGCTGGAACCAAGTATCACTAGCTCATATGAAAGTAGTTATATGTTGCATTTGTGCAAATCTGGGAGCAAGAGGACTGAGGAGTTAGGGAGGATGCAGATATGACCCCATTGTGTTATTTGCAGATAGGCAGGGAGTGGAGTGCCAGTGCTGCAAATACTGATCTTTCTAGCTGAGAAGCTCAACAATAGCAGCACAAAAATGAGGCAGGGAGCTGCTTGTGGGCTGCTTGACAGTGAGCCTTCCAAAAGGTGAAACAGCAGTAGAGAGTTTGCAAAAAATTATCATTCATCATGCATGATGTAGGCAAGACTGTGTGCCACGTGAACCCTAGCTGGAATGGCTGAAACTGACCACAGTTGCTGAGCACAATTTACCACCTGTCTGGCAACTGAAAAAAAGTCTTCTTCCCTTTGAACTATGAGTAGCCATATTGCCTGGTTAACTGGGTTTTCTTCAAATTACCCCAATTGCTCTCATGTCTGTTTAGAGTAGACAATCAGATTATTCAGAATCAGTTCTACCCCCCTCGCCTTCCAATTTTGCCTATCCTACCTGTGACATCATAGGAATGTCCCTGTGACATTCATGGAGTCTGACCTATGACATCTTAAGAACTGAACCACTGGTCTTAGCCTTTGGTCATCATTTTTTCCCTCAAATTTTATTAAAAATATTATTTTGAACTACACAACTACAAAAATAAGCATAAACAACCGACTACAACAACTAATAGCTTTACACAAAATATAAAAATAAGCAAATTCACCGACATAAATAGCTAGAAGTAATAATAATAATAATAATAATAATAATAATAATAATAATAATAATAATAAAATTTATTTCTATCCCACCTCTCCCAAATGGATCGAGGCAGCATTACAAAACATATAAATATTAAAATATCAAAATGTAGCCCACCCTCCCCAACCCTACCATCCCCCCAACACACCAACTATTAAAACAGATTAAAATAAAATTAAAACTAAAAGTTAAAAACAAAACAATTAAAAACAATTAAAAACAAAGGGACAATTGATGAGAGGCAGTGGAACACTAGTCTGGGAAGGCCTGTCGGAAGAGAACAGTCTTGATTGCTTTTTTAAAGCAGTCAAGACTGGTAATGTGCCGGGTCTCCTCCGGCAGGCCATTCCATAACCTGGGAGCGACTGAAGAAAAGGTCCTCTGGGTAACCGCAGCCAACCTAGTTCTGACTGGCTGCAGTAGATTCCTCCCAGAGGACCTTAATGTGCGGGGCGGATTATATGGGAGAAGGCGATCCCGCAAGTAGGCTGGCCCCAAGCCATGAAGGGCTTTAAAGGTAAAAACCAACACCTTGTACTGTGCCCGGAAACTAATAGGCAGCCAGTGTAAAGACTTCAAAATAGGTGTTATGTGGTCAGTTTTAGATCTTCCAGTGACCAACCTGGCTGCCATATTCTGAATCAATTGAAGTTTCCGGACTAAGCACATGGGTAGCCCTATGTAGAGCGCATTGCAGAAGTCAAGCCGTGAAGTTACCAGCACATGTACCACTGTTTTTAGGTGTTCCAAGTCCAGGAAGGGGCACAGCTGGCGTATCAGCCGAAGCTGATAGCAGGCGCTCCTGGCTGCCGCATCAATTTGAGCTGTCATCTGAAGCGGTGAGTCCAAGAGCACCCCCAAGCTGCGGACACAGTCTTTCAGGGGAAGTGTGACCCCATCTAGAACTGGTTGACAAACCTCCATACCTGGGCTAGGGCCCTTGACAGCAAGTACCTCCGTCTTATCTGGATTCAGCTTCAGTCTGTTTTTCCTCATCCAGTCCATTACTGCTTCAAGGCATTCATTTAGAGGCGAGATGCCACTCTTAGTCGATGCTATTATCCGAGGCATGGAGAGATATATCTGGGTGTCATCAGCATACTGATAGCACTTTGCTCCATGCCTCCTGATGATCTCTCCCAGCGGTCTCATGTAGATGTTAAATAGCATTGGGGACAGGACGGCGCCCTAAGGGACGCCAGATTTAAGCTCTTTTTTCGAGGAGCAGCTGTCCCCAAGCATCACCATCTGGTATCTACCCGAGAGATAGGACCGGAACCACTGAAGTGCAGTGCCCGCGATCCCCAGCCCTCTCAGGCGTTCCAGAAGGATACCATGGTCTATGGTATCAAAAGCCGCTGAGAGGTCCAAGAGTACCAGCAGGGTCACACTTCCCCTGTCGATACCCAGACGTAGATCATCCACTAAGGCGACCATGGCAGTCTCAACTCCATATCCTGCCCTGAAGCCAGTTTGAAATGGATCTAGATAATCTGTTTCATCCAAGACAGCTTGGAGTTGAAGGTCAACAGCCCTCTCGATCACCTTGCTTAAAAATGGAAGATGGGAAACTGGTCTGTAATTATTCATATCCAGGGGATCTAGGGAGGGCTTTTTTAGAAGCGGACGTATAATTGCTTCTTTTAAACAAGCTGGAAAATTGCCCTCCCTGAAGGATGCATTAATAACATATCTTAAGTGTGTCTTAATCGCAACTCCTCCCTGGACAACCAGCCATGAAGGGCAGGGATCAAGAGGGCAAGTTGTCCTCCTTACCTTTCCAAGGAGCTTGTCTATGTCCTCGGTACTCACTGACTGAAACTGATCCAGTATAATCCTATTCACTGAGTTGCCGGACACTTCATTTGTAACCTCTGCTATAACACCGGCATCCAAATCGTACATAGTAAATATAAAATTAGTACATAGTAATTAGTACATAGTAAATATAAAACAACTAAAACAAACATTGCATGGTGGTTTGTGTAACGTTGACTCTAGATCATTTATAAGCTTAAAAACCACAAAACTTCTCTAATACAAATATGATTCAAATAGTTCCATGACAATTTTTCAAAAATTCCAGTTGCTAAATCCTACAGTCAGGATCTTGTTCTCTCACTCTTGCAAGAAGCGTATTAACAGATTCCAATCTTCCATGAAAGTCTCCACAATCTTTTCTCTTAACAGTGTTGTTAATTTGCCCATTTCAGCTAAGAGGTTCTGGCCTTAATATCACAGGCAATGGAGAACCTGATAACCTGGTATCCCTTGCCAGCTTGACATTTCAGATGTTTGTGGATATGTACTCATCATCGCTGAGAACCATTGTTTCATAAGTGCCATGAATCAAACCAACTGAAACAAGCTTCCACTTACCTTCACTTGGGCATCTTCTAAACTGATCTGTGGCATTTCAGCTTCTTGAAACATTACCAGCTAGTGTTTTACCTTCTTGGAAAACACTGCATGGGCTGTCTCAGCCTATCAGCACTGTAGAATGTGTGCAAAGAATTAAAATAGGAATAGCATTTCTATAGACTGTGGAACAGCTCAGTTAACAAGTCAGCTCAATTCATCATCTCCTAACCACAATACTTCAAGCTTATTTATAGCATATTGAACAAAGGTTCACTGAAAACAAGTAGAGTAAGCATAAGTCGAGCAAACACTTTAAAACAATTTTTAAAACATATATCTAAAATACTTATGGAAACTTCTAAATCGCTCAAGTTCTGAAAACAATATTCTCTTGTTATTGACTCAGTTGTATCTAAGATGGTCCAAAACAGCTGAGACTCGGTTTATCTTTCGTATTTCCCCACATATCCCCAAATCTCTTTTCCTCCATCATCACCCATGGACATAGCTGTACTTATCATCTAAGTCAAGTGATGTTTTCACTAACTTGTCACTTTGAATTGGCTAGTCTTACTTTCTTGTAAACCTTCTCTGCTCCTATTATTCTCCTCCTTATTCTTTACTTACTGCTGCTAGTGGACAAGGTCAAATCATGCACCTGTTTTTAAGCTAGCACTGATACTTCAATTATTATTTAACTGATTTTATATTGTTGTAATATTTACTTGTTATGTTATCAATATTTATATTACTGTGTTATTGATGATTGATTTACTTGATATGAAACTATGTTTTTTTCCTTCAGTTGGAATCCATTAATACTATTTTTCTGTTTTACTTTGTTGTGAACCATTTTGAGCATATTTTATATAGAAAGACACTATACAAATATAGCTGATTGATTGGCTGACTGATTGATGTAGAGCCCAGGGATTCCCTCTGTATTTTCCAAAGAGGAATTTGCATGAATCTCTTTTTAACCACCTGGAAAGGGACTGGTCTTTCAAATCAGGAATTTCTGCTTCCTCTTACACAACTGGAAATATACTTTTCTACAGAAACCAGTCCAACAAGCTAATAAAATAAACTTTAAAAAAGAAGAAGAACTATGAGTATTACCAAAAAAAAATTCCATATCAGGCATGTCTTTTCTCGCTCTCTAAGATTCATGCTGTGTTCTTTGTAGGCACATTTTAGCACATAAAATAGGATAACAAGGCAGGAGAGAGAGAGTAGGGTAGTATCAAGAATTCAAGGATATAAAGCTGGTGAACAAATATCATAAATCACATTACCATATGCAAGACTTCCATAACAAACATGCTAATAAAGGCAACCATTTTGGACAAATCCAAGGTTCCAAAGAAAATCAGTCCAGTTCAAATCAAGCCCAAACTGGAACAGATCAGTTTGATGCATGTGTAGGATTTAAGCATTTCAGATCAATCTGAGGAAAGAAGAAAAGACATTGTATCTCCAACTACATAGTATAAGGCACAGATAGGAATTATAAAGCACTCCAGATGTTGTTGGATTGCTGCCCAAGGTGGCACAGCAAATAGTGAGAAACGCTGGGAGCCATCACTTAACACATCTGCATATTTTACACCTCTGTTATAAGGAAAACAGCATGGAGCACTGATGGGGTGGGAAACTGGGTTTTGCACAATGGCAACTTTAGCTTCCAATCTGAAGCAATAATGTCACCAACATTCTCAGATCACAATGTGTGCTATGAAATCTGAATTGCATATATTCATAACCATTCTACAGGCTTGGATTCTTTTTCCAGACTTAGGTGATGCCTGTCTGTAGATTTAGGTGATGCTTGGCAACAACTACACCTCTCAGTGTAGTACTTTTTCCAGATTTAGGTGATGCTTGGCAACAACACCACTTCTCAGTGTAGTACTTTAGTTTTAACCATTGTCTCTGGACTTAATTTGTGCTCTTCAGTGCTGCTGTACCTGAATTCTGAAACTTGTAGGTGCTCTTGGGAACTTTGGCACATGACCTCCTATAATATAGGGAGGAACACTGTACACACATGGAAAATGTGCTTTGATTTTTTTTTTCTTTTCAGTTTTTCTTGTGTGTATCAGCTACACACACCAGGTTATTCTCCTATTGTACAATCAACAACTGTACATCACAGATATTACAGTGCAAAAAGAACATGAACTGGAAAAGCTGAGCATTCAACTGACTGTGTCTATTTCATCAAAATTTACTTTTCGGGGGTGGGGAGAAAATTTAAAATTGACTAGCACAAAAACTCTTAGAATTAGCTGCTTGCATTTTTACAGGGATTATTTGCTTTGAAGGAGCTACCATGTCTCCAGAATTTCTGGACCTGTTTTTGGCAAAACCTAAATATCTATAGCTTTTATTAATTTTCAAGTGCAGGTCAATGGAAGACCCAAATACCAGGATACCTGAATCTTACTGTGAATTCAGCATCCAAACCAGATTATATTCCATTTGAAAGCTAGAATCTGAACTGGTTCAGAGTAAATTAAAATCCACCCCCCAAAATGTAATGAAAACATTTTAACCTAAGACCACAGCTTAGTTTCATTTGGAAAGGGAAAAAACATTCTATCAGGTTTCAGCCCAAGTCATGTCAATATAACCTCAAGTGCAAGTAAGATTTTTCTTATTAAAAGCTCCAGCTGCCATTAAAATCCCTTCTGACAAAGCTACATCTAAACGGTGTGGAAAAGCCTGCAAAAAATAACCAACTGTGTTTTAGCTGGGAGAGCACTCCACAGTGTGGACACAACCACTGAGAATTATCAACTCTGTGCCTAAGTAAAGATACACATCAACTTGAAGGTTTAACAAACCATGTAATCTGAAACAGGAATGCAATCTTTAAAAAGGGAGAACAATGCATTTCACTCTTGTTCAACAGCTAATCAACCAAAACAGAGGATTAATTACCAAACAACAATGGTAATCTACAATGGTAATTGAGAGTTTCAGAAAAGGGATATAACGATCTCTCAGATCTTCCACTGGAAGCAAGACCTTTCAATCGATCCAAACTGTGCAGGAGCAGCCTAAACTAGGGATTCTTTATTAGAAGTGTCAAGTTTTTCCCACCAACACACTTGTAGCTCAGATAGTTTTCATTCTGATGCTGCTCTTACACTGTTTAAAGCACAAATATTACGCAGTGCTACAGCCTATGCTACTCTGAGGTTTTATGGCAACCAGATAGATAGATAGATAGATAGATAGATAGATAGATAGATAGATAGATATTTTCTAAGGCCAACATATATATGTGTGTAGATGGATATGTATATATGGATACACACACACACACACAGATATATATATATACACACACACACATATACATACACGGACACATACATACATACATACATACCAGTCCACTAGTCTCAGGAAAGCAATTGAGTAAATTCAGCAAAACAATGTATGAGATCATTCACTGAGCCCACAAAGGTTTGACAGCATATCTTATGTAGTTAATTATATTCAAATCTCAAGAGAATCTTAATCCACTTTATCTCAAAGTCCCCCTTTCTAGACCATGTTCATGACTTCATTTTCATCTTTACTGTTGCCTGTTACTGATCTCAGCAGCAAAATGTTGAGAGGGATGTACATTTCATTTTTGAACATGACAAGGAAACATTTCAACTGTTTTCTCCCTGCTGGGCAAAATTGCAAGACTTTTTGAATATTTCTCAATGTTCGTTCATTCATTCTTTCATTCATTCCTCCCCCTCCTCTTCCTCCTTTTTTTTTATTTCACAGTAGAAAATGCCATTTGTCCAAAAATTGATATTTTTTTCCCACAGAACAATATACATAAATGCTTGTTTACCTGTGCTAGCAGTTGTTTCCCCTCTTGGAAGGAAGGAATTCTCATAACTATTTTTCTCTCGTGGGTCTTGGTGAGTTTGGGTCATAAGAGGGAAGCCATATCTCACTTGATACATAAATAGATAGATAGATCTCTTGAAGTCTGAAAGTCTGATAAAAGGCTACGCAGCAAAATATGCATCTTTTACCATGAAAAGATATGGGATGATTGTCATTCTTTAGAACTAAGTTGGAATTTTTGGAGAATACTCCTTTGGCCTTTTGGGAGGACAATACCTTGGCCTATTTACCTACTTCATACAGTAGAGGAGCTGAGCTGCTATAATGCTGTTATCATCTCCATTCTCCTGCTGTAGCCCCATTTTGTCTCCAGTCTCCCAGTGTTTTCCATCTGTATTTCCATATATATTTAAATCACCAGGTATAGTACTAAACTGTTCAGTTGTAATGGTGCTATTGCTATATTTGTTTCCTTCGGTCACAAACACACTGGATGAAACTGACCAGGAAGAAAGATGGAGTACCTATTTATGTGTGTACCAGGGAGCGAGTCTAATCCAAAAGAAACAAACTACCAATAGCACCACTGCTGTTCTACCAATTCCTCTAGAGCAGCAATAGGAATCATGTAGCCCTCAAATGTTATTGAACTGCCACTCCAAGTAGTTCTCTGCAGGATAGTTAATGATGAGGAATGGTGGGAAACTGGAGTTCAACATGATTCTATAGTCCCCTGCCTATAGGAAATATAAAAACAAATAAAACTAAAAATTGCAAGGGGACGCTGAAGGGGAAGCAGAAGGAGATGGTAAAAGGATTGCAACTCATATGTGGAGGAAAGCAAGGGGGTTGGATACACCCACATCTAACATTATGACCCAAGCACAAGACTTCCAATGAACTGAAATATGCCAGCTTTCTGCTAAACATTTTAAGCAGTCAGGAGAATGTTTAGATGACAAGAAGCATGAAGAGACAATGTTGAATGGTGTGGCAAAAATTTGTACAAACTGCCAGCCTGGATGAATACACTGTCTTGAGTCTTCTCCGGTTTGAGGAAAAACCACTGTATCCTGTACACAGTCCAGTGTGGGGGTTTTTGTGTAAAAATGTTCTGTAAAATGTTATATTTGCACAAAATATTTCTGTTTGTATGGAGAATAAACATGAAAAGAGGGGAAGTGATGGTGCTATTGCTTAAGAGTAAAAAAAATTCCTTGCGCTTTATCAGTTTTTCTAACTGTCTCAACAAAAGGACAAAGAAATGTGCAAATATCCTTTCCATCCAACTGTTGAGATGTATGTGTGTGTATGCTCATATCACCTACTTCAGCAAATGGCTATCCCCATACAAAATCTGACCTGCCACAAGGCTTTTGCAATAATATTGTTTTCAAGAGGGGAAAAAAACAGTTGTAGCTTGACACTGGTAAATCCAGTTCCACATCTTCTGTGGATCCAATAGCATAAGTGTTAGGTATCATAGTAGAAGTACAGGATGAAGGAATAGTTTCCAATGGGCTTTTGCTAGTTCTGTTGCTCCCAAGATAACCCTTATCTATATTAACGCTGTGGTTTCCATTTAAATTTTTATATGCCTTTCCCTTAAATTAATCCCATTTTATATGATGCGGTTTTACCATCATCATCATCAACCTGCCTTATCGCCAAACTACAGCCATTTCCACCTTACATTGTTATAGTGCTATTATTCCACTTTCAACATCCTATGGAATTCTGGGATTTGTAATTTCCTGAGGCCCAAGAGTTCTCTGGCTGAGAATTCTAAATGCCCCTCCCTAAATTGCAAACCCCAGGATTCCATTGGATGTTGAAAGTGGAATAATAGCACTGTAACAGTATAGTGCAGAAATGGCCTAGAAGTCAAGGCAGCAACAGATCCCTACATGTAAATAAGAAATCCCTATGAATTCTTCACTGAAAAGGAGGCCAGCTCTGCCCGGTACATGTCACGGAAAGCCCTTCACAGTTTTGTAAGCTGTGATGTTAACTTAGCACAAAGGCTTCCACCTGTTTGCTCCTGTTGCTGTAAACTTGTGAACCAAAGACAGAATCTGAACATTAGGAGTTCAGTTATATAGCCTGCTTTAATTAGTCACTGTCAGATGAATGACTTCTTGAGTCCCCTAAAGCTATCTGTTAAGACTTATTCTGCCTCTCACCTGCTTTCTGTTCATGGCTTGTCAAGAAGAAGAATCTGTTACACTGGAAAGAAAAAATACCATAAATTTTGCACAAAAGACGCCAGATTAGGAAAGGGGTGGAAGAGATTGTAAATGCAATATAAAATTTGGTGAATGGACATACTGACATGCAGCTTAGCACTGGAATTAGATAATTGCTCTTCCTTTCCTTTTGACTTTTATTGAATTAAGGTTGCAGTTCTAGATGATAGTTATTTGAAAGGAACCATTCTGAAATAAATGAGATTTGCTTCTAAGTAAATCCATTTAAATTGGCACCATGTCCTAAATTTAAGTCTTCATAATATTTGTCCCCGTGTACATGTAAAACTGTCATCTTTTCAACTACTATTGAAACATACCATCACTAAGCTATCATTACCTCTCACTCAGACAGCTCACACTTAGATACAGTTTTGTGGTGCCACTTTACAACAAATACAGTGCCTGAAATCTGAAAACAGCTTTTATCTGTAGATTGCACCCATAAACAGCATTCATCACAAGCAATCATATAGTTAGTAGGTGACCCTCTATTTCCCATACCAGGGAAAGGTTATTTATATGACAGACACAGGATGGTATTCTAAATGCAACAACAAGGTCCATACCTGTAGCCATTTCATAGATTTCTTTCTTAAATTTATATTTCCGTTCCTTGGTTTGACCTGTAGTTTCTAAGTTAAGTTCCATTTTGGAGCAAAAATGACATGGCAAGCCCTTGTATAAAGGAAATCAATTTATTTCAGCCTATTCCATATTCTCTTCCCAACACATTGCACAAGTAATGGGCTGTGTGCTCTTAGGTTTTACAAGAGAAAGGAAGGATTTCTGGAATGAGGTGGTAAATGAGCTGAAGCTACATTCAAGTCTTAAGGAACATTAACTGAAATGCTTGCACCCATCAAAGAGTGTACATGAGAAGATCCTATCATTGCTCATACAAAGAGCTCTCATAGTAGAATTCAAAAGAATCTGTAGAATCCTGGGGAAAATGGTGCATATTCTTGATATAACTGGAGGAAGAAAAACACAAATGATACCATTACGTGTGTGTGTGTGTGTGTGTGTGTGTTTCTGGTTATGTCAAGAATATGCACCAGTTCAGATAAATTCTGACAAATGTTATTTCCTTATATGTCCATTAATATATATGAAAAATGTTCTACCATAATGGAAAATTCCTGTGAATTTTATGCACACACACACACAAGCACTTATGAGATGAAACAAATAGGAATTTAACCACAGATGCTCCTTGCAAAATACAGGTTGAGCAGTATAAAATTTAAAAGTGGGGAGGAGCAGGCAAAGCTTTATAAACCGACAATAAATTTTTGAAACTTTTTCTAAAAATGAAATGCAAATGGAAGCTATGATTTTCCACCAAGGAATACTAAGGGAAGATTAAAATAGATTAGTGAGTCCTTTCCCTTCTTTATTCACCAATCTGGATGTATTCACTGTCATGAGTCTTCATTCAGATGTGTGTTCTACATGTTCCCCATCCATTTTAAGCATCCAAGTGAAGGGACAGATATAAACACCTTGAAAGTGTGCATGTGCTGGTGTATTGACATTAACATGATTTTCTTAAAAATAAAATGTTTTCAATTTATGCTTGTAAGCAAAGTGCAGAGCCTGCTCCATGTTGCAGACTGTGATTGAAAAAAGGTAGTTAATCCAGAATAATTAATCAGTGAAGAATAAAACTACATGGGTTTATACAAAGAGGTATGACTCATTTTATACCCAAATAGTGTGTGTGAATTTTGAAAAGTCACTCTGGGTTTAATTTCTTGGTTTCTATTTTTATTCTTCAAAGAAGGAAAAATTAATTAAATGTTAATTTGAATGGTACTATGGTACCATCACTCTGAACAGTCAGGTATTTATTGTATTCCACCTGCGCCCCACACTCAAACTATCATCTTCTGTCTCTTTAGCTGGCATTAATTGGTGTGGTTCTACAGAACTTAATGGAGCAATGCCAATTGGCAGTAAAAGTGAGGCTGCTGCTGTGTGATTTTAAAATTCATTTTTTCTCCTCCTCCCCTCCAAGTGCTGCTGCCTACAGTATTTGAAAAGAAAATCAAAACTTTACAGGCAGGCATCAGATCAATACCAAATGTCACATTAGGTTGTGCAACAGAAAAAAGAAAACTTTTGGGTGGAACCTGAGAAATATCTGAAGAGCACAAGTATCTTGTCAAGTGTCATGACCTGGAGAGATATCTAGGTATGCCTACAAGTTTTCCCATCCCTCCTAGAACCACTAATAATCCAGGAGTTCCTCTGCAATCTTCCTTGTAGGTGTGGTGAACAGAACTGTATATAATATTCTACTTGTGGTTGTACAATGTTTTTGAAGAAAGGTATTGAGAGTTAAATGCCTGATATGTTTTCTACTCCTGCCCTATCAGGAGTATTCCTGTGGCTTTTGTTTGTTTGGCTGGCTGGTTTTCTCTTTCTTTCTTTCTTTCTTTCTTTCTTTCTTTCTTTCTTTCTTTCTTTCTCTCTTTCTCTCTTTCTCTCTTTCTCTCTTTCTTCCTGAGTATTCATACTGGGTTAATATTTTCATCAGTCTATCTGCTATCCCCCAAGATTTGGTCAGTCAATTCCAGCTCAGATCATTTCTATGTATATGTCAAGTGAGGATTGTTTTCTCCATTTTGCATTACTTTATATTTCTTTATACACAATGCCATTTTAAAGCCCATTCCTCAAGTCTGTCAAAATCCTTTCTAGCTGTTCACAGTCCTTTCTGTTTTGTTTTGTTTTGTCTCATGACCCTGAATAATTTAATGTTATCAGCAAACCACTCACTCCTAAATTAAGATTTTGCATGAGGAGATATCTGTGTAGCTCAGACTTAGTAGCTATACATTTTCTCTTTTTTCTTTTGAGAGTATTTTGCCTGCAACCCTGTATATGCTAACATGCCACAGAGATTTTGCTCCAGAGGGGTGGGTATGTGAGACGGCCTCCTGGTCATCTTTGCACTCACAAAATATGAAATGAAACATTTCTCCCTTTGCTTCTTATATTGATGTTAAGCTTTAATCAATGTTGTACTATTTCATTTAATTTTTGTCATTGGTACTTTCTGATCAACACGCCCAACCTGCCATGGAGATGGGAGAAGGACAGGACCAGGATGACACTTATGCATGATGTTGTCCCCATGCTGTCCTTCTCATATCCCCAGGCAGCAAAAGCATGCCACAAATAATTGATCAGTTTTCACCATCAATGGCCACCATCTCACTGCATGCCCACTTTGTCTGCAGAGGCCCTAGAAGCACAATGGCTGCACTTCCTGCCCCAGTGCAGCCTGGGGCAGTACCTGGCTATGCTGTGGCAGGAAGAGGTGTGGCCATCATACTTCTTGGATCCTGCAGGCAGCTGGTGCAGAGAGGAGCGCTCCATTACACTCCTTTCCCAGAGAGCTGCTACCTCCATTGTCACTGGACACTGCTGGGACAAAGATAAGCTGCAGAAAGGACCATAGTCTTTATAGTAGTGACTGTTAACTGCTTCAGTTGATACATTGTTTTTGCTGCTATTACTACTACTACTACTATTATTATTATTGTTATTATTATTATTACATGTTGTTATTTATAGTGTTTTCCAAAAACACATGAAGTAGGTTAAATCCATAATTAGCTGCCTACCAATCTTGAGTTTCCTCATTCAAAAGCAGTTCCATGGTCCTCTGGATGTTCTATTTATGAGTGCTTGAAAGAGCAATCTTTAAGAAAGATGCACTATTAGCAACCAAGACTATGGGTCATGAGATGGAACCATTCATATTCTCCAGTCCCTAAAACTGATTGGGACTTTTGTTTCATTTAACTCTGCTAGTAAGTTCACAGCATTTATCAGAGTACAAGGATTTCCCTGGACTCATACTGTCTTGTAAAGCTGAGATTAACAAAAAAGCAAAGTCAGGGGAAATAAACCATAAAGAGAACAAAGAAATGATAAGCATCAAGAGGGCTGCTTCCTGGCAGTTTTCCAAGAGCTCATCCAGACACAGGTTAATGCTTTGCTTTTAAATACAAACTATGTCACATGTCACATTCAAATGTTTTTCAGTGCTTTTGCAACACTGGGTTCACTGAAAAGATAAAACCAGAAGGGAGACCTTCGGAGGTATGGTTCACATTGATTTGTACTTGAAGCTTTGACACACTGTTCATTAGAGTGACAACTCTGTGAATGCCAAATAAGCAGGGCTCAGCTTTTTCCTTCTTTTTAAAGTCACTACCATACACCACTATACCTCAGAATGACAGTCAGTGGCATTCAGCTCACCAAGTTCTTCTCTTCTTGTCCAAATAGTGAAAGTCATGTATATGTGCGCCCACTGACATGAACATCTGTTCAATTAAGTAAGGGACATGAACACTGTGCCATGGATGAAATGCAAAGCAGACAAGGCCATAGTTGGATGTCAGAATAGTGCATCTATTGGAAGTCACTAATATATTTCAAACCCATTCAAAAGCTTCACCCAATTAAACTTGAATCTATATGATCTATGTCTGCTTTACAGTGATTCAAACATTTTAACCTGAATTGAAGACATATTACTAACTGTATCTTAGATGTCCACAGACAATCTACCAGGAAATCTCATGAGTCTGAGAAGAATCCGTCCCAAGATCTCTGTGAAGCCTCTCTGAAGTTACTGAAATCAAGTAACGTCAGCTGAGGGCAAAACCACCCAGAGAAGTTTGCTTTCCAAAAGAAAGGTTAGAGGGCAAAAGTCTGAGGCCATTCAAAAATACTAGGACATTCAACACTTCAGTCCATAGTGGGCAACATACTAGTTCTGTTTAGCTCTCAATTCTATTTAAACAACATCTGTTTTCACTGGAAACTCTCCTAGATCCTAGAGAACTTGAATATGATATTTTAGTCAGGGACAGTTAGATGCATAATTAGTAATTGTGAGAATTCCACCACCAGCAAACATAGCTGAGAGGATTCCATTCCCACAAGGCCAGATGACAACTCATCCACAGTGTGAAGAATGAATCCGACATGGTTACAGCTGTAGCCATTGAGAGGTCTGGAGGGAATTTCAAATCTCACGAGCTCAAATGAGCTTGTGAGATTTGGGATATGTCGCAAGAGATTTGTGCTCAGAACACATGCAGGTCATATATTGGCCTTTGCCCAAGCCTCGGCATCTCTTCCTGGCTAAGCATGGTACATCACTAACTGTCCTCAGTATCTTGGGTAACCAAAGGCTTTGGCTAATCACCTGATGGGGCTGGGAATTTTTTTTTAAATGTCATTGTGGTATGTTATTTGCCTTTCCTTGAGAGTAACCACATGGTGAAACTGCTAGAATTACCGGTTAGACTATATGTCATTATGTCAAAAATGGCATGTAATAAGGTGAGAAGAGGAAGGCCTGTTGGATAAATTGGGGGCTAATAAGGGCTTAGAAGGAGGAGATGGTGGCAGCTGAGGAACACCTAGCAGCTTTGATCAACTAAGAGATGGCTTCTTGGTGACTGGCATCCTACACTTTCTCACAAAAAGTGGCAGGTGGCTCCTGACTGAGCCTGGGATATTCTGATCCAGTGTCAGCAACTGAATAACACATAGGAAAATGGAGCAGCAATTCAGCACTGTTCTCATCTTTCTAACATACTTATTGTATGCTATTGTTAATAAATGTTGTGGCCTTTTTTACTCCAATTAGCAGTGTCTGGCTATTACTCTGATATAAGGGCTCTTAAAAAACAACAAATAATGGTATAACAACTAAATCCACCTTGGCATATTGGCATGATGGCATATTTTCTAATCCTGGTTGGCTTCCACAATACCACCGTTTCACCAAATGCAGGTTTCATTTCCAATGTGAATAAGAAGTATAGGAGATCCAAGCTGGATCAGGGCTGCAATATGGAGAAAGTGTCTTACCTATTCTCTCAACCACTACAGAGTCTTGATCCACTTTGCCTCCTAACTTTATTTATTAGATTTATATTCTGCCTTTTCACCAAAAATAGTGCTAAGGGAAGTTAATAATGAAACACAAATACATCATTATGACAAAAATATTCATAAAAACCACAACAATAAGTATCCATTGAAACACATCAGAAGGACCAACAATATCCACTAAATTAAAACCTAATTCAGAAAAAATAGCCTAAAAATCAAAAGCCTGTATAAATAATAGTGACTTTGCCTGCTGGCTGAAAAACAATGGAGATGAAATGAGCCTGGCCTCCCTTGGCATGGATTTCCAGAGTCTGAGGAAAGCACTTGCTATTTACTCTTTAAAAGCCATTCACAAAATTGTTAATTGCATGCATGGCATCATATTGGTTTTGTTCTTTGGACTAATTTTTTAACAGCTGTCACTGAAACCTGATACCAGATCCTGTACCAGAAAGGTAAAATTGGTAAATTCTATGTTTCTTACGAAACTACAATTCTCAAGATTCCATATGTTACCAGGCTGTACATCCTCACTCCATGAAATGGGATAGTTGGCAGATATTATTTAATTGGCATAAAATATAAATTATACACTGACATGGCTGTAAACCTATAAGGGTGAAAATAGACTGGCTGAACATGTGTGGTGCAAAAGTAGGTCAGATGGGACATTAGGGCACGGCCAGGTAATAGTCAGGGAAGCTGCAGCAACAATGGACTTGCAAATATCCCCCAACACCTTGTCTTTTGGAAACAATAGCACTTGAAATTGTCTCTGTCTTCAATCTGCTTCCCCTTCCTGCCAAAGTTCTCCTTCATTTCCTCACCTGCGCAGCCATTAAGGAGCTATCAGGATTCCCATGAGTCCTTTGTCACCAAATGCTAAGGCCACTAGCTCATTCCGGATCCCATTGTTTGCTTTGCCAGAGAATCATTGACACCTACCCCCTCAGGGTGGAAACTGGGTATTTAAACTCTGGCTCTGAGCCAGATAATTTATAATACTCTGGACATAGGTCATTACTCTAGTACTCCAATTCCCATTCTTGTACTACCCTTGGACCCTTAGTTTGAGCCACATCGCTTCATCTCTTTTCTTCAGGATAGGTAAATATCATCCACTTTGCCCTAACTTCTCACTATCCAGTTCTTCTTCTCTTTTTCATCAGTTAGCCTTGCATGATTGTGAGACTATTTGGATCTTGTGCATGTGTGATTGTTAACTTCCCAATAAAACAAAACATTATTTGGATCTCCAGCTGGTGTCCCTACATTAGTATTGGTATACACAGATGTAAAAGATCCTGTAAGGTTATCCCCTTCTCGCAGGTCTCCCCTTTGAACTAAGATTCTCCACTGTTTCAAGGATATATTGGCATCATGGGCTGACCTCTGAGTCACTCATCTTTTGAGGTAGCACATAGGATGAAGCCGTGGCTTTGATTATAGTATCAAATTGTTATAACAGCATAGAGCAGATACACTAGATACATCAAATTAAAAGCAAAAACTCACAAGTTCTGCATAATGACTTAATGGGATCAAACTCGCAATTTTTCCATAGAATCAAAATTTCTACAGCCATGCTCAGAGTCAGCTGAAGGCTGATTTTGGCTGTTATTATTACAAAATAAGTGCAACTACTCTGAAATCATAACTCTTACCAGGAATATTTCACAATCTATGCCAAGACTGGCACTGCCTTACTAGTAAAATCTTACAATTCAAGACCCTCCCATGCAGACACACGCAACGCCAGTACCCAGAAATGGAGGATTTCACATCTTTGGTTTTTCCTGTCCACTGATTAATGGGTTTCCACCATTGTTCCTTCTACATACACCCATTAATATTCTCATAGGTATTAGCAAATATCCCTTTGATATTTAGAAGAAGTCAAGCATGAAGAAAACTAGTCACTACTCCTGGCATCTTCACTTCTCCAGAGGGCCTTTAGATGGGTCGAAAGACATGCTGAGTAAATCCAGGTGCTGGAGTGACTGCTTTTTCACTGCATACTATCCTCAAACTAACATGTCTTTAAATATATGATCTGTGAGATAAGCAGAGGAGAGAGCAGGAGTCCCAATGGAAGGGGAGGAGGGACAGCAAGCATTTTGGTCTGGGAAGTCAAAGAGCTGGGGAGCAGAGGAAAACGAAAAAAGAGCAGTTGAAAAATCTTTTTTTTAAAAACACCCCTACAATTGAGTGTGAGTCCTGGAGATTCTTTTTAGAGATGTCCAGGCTCCCTTCCAAAAGTAAGTTCCCAGTCTACCTGTGAGAGAGAATTAACTATCACATTTTTTAAAAAATTACTAAACTTTATTAATAGTACAAAATGAATACAAAGAGAACAAAAGAAAAACAAAGAACAACAAAAATAAATATAAGCTACAAGCAGAAAAAGAAAAAAGAAGAAGACCTGAATACTAATAGACATTAATTGAAAACAGTAAAGCAATAAAAATATTTTTAAAAGGTAGTTTCCAACTTTCCTAAAGCAGACTATTAATAATTCTTTATAAAAACAATTTCTCTAGCTGCAAATACCTGTCAAATACTTCCACTGCTACCATTCCAGCAGTAGTGATTTTCATATCCTACTGTAATCTTACAATACTCCTCTTTCAAAAAGCACATTAGTGGTTCCCAGTCTTTTGTAATGGTTACCACTGATTTTACTTTTATCACTATCGTCAATTTGTCCATTTTGACTAGATCCAAAACTATCATAATTGTTAATATTTGTAGTAAATAAAACAAATTCTTACATTATGTTTTCTGGTTTGATCAAGTGTATTCCTCTTCAACCCACCTCCAGCCCAGCTTTCTGCTAAATTCTATTGGTATTTTTTACCAATCTCAATTCATGAAGAGATATATAGAATCTGTTAGTGACATCCACTTTTCTCAGCTACTGACTTTCTTCAGTTTCACCAACACCCTGTATCCAGGGTGTATCGAGGTCCAATCACTTTACAGAATTATAGCACTATGATTACGCTTTCAGTGCCATGACTCTGTCTGGAATCCAATTTAGGGGAGCATTTAGAAAACTCAGCCAGAGCACTTCAGTGTCTCACCAAATTGCAAACCCCAGGATCCCATAGGATGGAACCATAGCAGGATTTATTTTCTGGCTGGGGGCGGGCAATATGCTGTGTCTTTATTGATTCAGTGTCTTCAACCTAACCACATAAAGCACAGTCAGCTAATGAATACCTAAATGTCCTAACAATATAGGTAAAGTGGAAATTTTCATCCATGACCAAGGTTTAGTTCATAACCTTTAACTCAGTGTTATCAGTTGCCACTCACAGGTCTTAGTGAAAGGACAAGTCCCATTCTATGTTTTTAATTTCTGAATGTGTTATATATACATTTGCAAGAGCAACCCACAGCAGTTAAAGTGGACTAACAGTTCTATGAGTATGAAGTATGATTGCACCCATGGTAATGCACCCGTTAGTGGCCTCTGGTAGCTATGATATCATTTTGGCAGTGAATCTGGTACAGCTTTTATTCCAAATTTGAGAAGACTTATCCAAAGTGCTAAAGCCTATCCCCCAAATAAATTCAGTGCCTTGGACAACTTGTTTAAAGTTTTCACTAAAACCTGGAGTAGATTTACCACCCCATTAATATTGGTGCCACCAGCTGACACTGTGATCAGTCTAAGCTGGCCCATTCTGGCTTCTCTCTGATCCAAGCTCCGAACACAGCTAGATTTGGGTGGACAGCCCAAGTAAGCAGTAGAACAAAGTGCTACAGACCTACTGAGCACTAGTCGTAGCCCTACTTGGTCAGTTTATGATGGGGATTGTGAGTGAGATTATGTACTAAGGTGAGGTAAATGAAGCTTCTCCTATTCTTACTCTTTTCAAACAGCAGCTATAGAAAACATCACAAAGAGTGAGGAAATCACCCACCTGTTGCTCTTTTGCATGATAATTTGGCCTCTGCTCCCCTCAGCTTTTTTTTTTTAGCTAAAACTCAGCAATTTTAATTGAAAGAAAAACTGATCACCATGGTACATTTGTAAACAGCTAAAAAGGCTTTGTCTGCTTCTTGTCTGTGATAACTTTACAAGCACATGCATCTCTGGTGACAAATAAAGCTTGAAGGAAGTTGTATATTAATCTTGTCTGAGTAAAATAAATGTACAAAACGGAACAAGATTTTAAGGCTTCAGTCCTCTGCACAATCACCAGGGTGTAAGTCCCAGTGAAGACAATAAGACTTTCTTCTGAGTAACGATACTACAGACATAGCTGTAAATACAGCTGAACTCCTCAATATGTGTGTGTATGTGTGTGTGTGTGTGTGTGTACACTGATGTGCACACTTTATAAAAAGGGGGGGATGCATTAAATAAGCACTGTGAGAGGTTTTGGCTAATGCTGCAGGGAAGCATTATGCAGTACGGTTTGTTGAACAGGCAATTTTCATTTAACATCAAAGGTAAGGTAAGGTCATTATAATTCCCATCAGTTCTAGGAGGTCTTAAATATTTGAAAGCCAATAAATAGTGTTCCCTCTCAAAGGCTTTTTTCCCCCTCCTAGCAGCCAATTAAAATGAGGATGGCATGGCACTGTGCACCAAGCTTTCAGGCACTTCTATACAGAGAAGAGTGCCTTGGACAGCAGCCATGGGAGGGAGGAAGAACAACAAGAACCGAACATTGCAAATTACAGTACAGCGCAATTAGGTTACATAAATTTAGTGTGCAATAAGAGCTGAGCTGATCATAAAATATGCATGTGCAAATGAAACCCATTATGAATATGTGAAAATCTATAGCAGGCGTGAGCAGCAAAATGATTTGAGATCTTCTTACCCGTTGACCTTTCATTGCCAAGGCACTAGAGATAAGCTAAATCCCCTTTCTGTTCAGTTTGTCTTAAATGGATGGCTATCTTTTCTTAACATTTTTTTTTTCTGGCAGAGGTTCTGCACCCTACAGAGCTGAAAAAGTACAAGGGGTGACATTTTTCTTGTGACTCCACCTGTCTGATAGAAAATCATAGAATCATAGAAATGTAGAGTTGGAAGAGACCACAGGGGCCATCCAATCCAACCCCCTGCCATGCAGGAACACCCGCAAAGCACTCCCGACAGATGGTCATCTAGTCTCTGCTTAAAAACCTCCTAGGAAGGAGACTCCACTACACTCCGAGGCAGCATATTCCACTGCTGGACAGCCCTGACCATCAGGAAGTTCTTCCTGAGGTTCAGGTGGAATCCCCTTTCCTGCAGCTTGAATCCATTGCTCCTTGTCCTGGTCTCTGGAGCAGCAGAAAACAAGCACACTCCCTCCTCTACATGGCATCCCTTCAAATATTTAAACATGGCTGTCATGTCCCCTCTTAACCTTCTCTTCTGCAAACTAAACATCCCCAGCTCTCTAAGTCTATCCTCATAGGGCATGGCTTCCAGGCCCCTCACCATTTTGGTCGCCCTCCTCTGGACTTGCTCCAGCTTGACCATGTCCTTCTTGAATTGGGGTGCCCAGAACTGGACACAGTATTCAAGATGAGGTCTAACCAAAGCAGAGTAGAGTGATACCAGTACCTCCCTCGATCTAGACACCATACTCCTATTGATACAGCCGAGAATTGCATTGGTTTTCTTGGCTGCCGCATCACACTGCTGACTCATGTTCAGCTTGTGGTCTATGAAGACTCCTAGGTCCCTTTCACATGTACTGCTATCCAGCCACGTGTCCCCCATCCTATATTTCTGTATTCCATTTTTTCTACCTAAGTGTAGGGCCTTACAATTCTCTCTGTTGAATTTCATTTTGTTAGCCATGGCCCAGCCCTCCAATCTATCCAGGTCATTTTGAATTTTGATCCTGTCCTCTGGTGTATTAGCAACCCCCCCCCAAGTTTGGTGTCATCTGCAGATTTGATGAGCATGCCCTCTATTCCTTCATCCAAGTCGTTGATAAAAATATTGAACAGCACTGGGCCCAGGACAGAACCCTGTGGCACCCCGCTAGTCACTTCTCTCCAGGATGAGAAGCAGCCATTCATGATCACCCTTTGGGTTCAGTCGGTCAACCAATTACAAATCCAACTAACAGTAGCCCTGTCCAGCCCACATTTTACCAGCTTCTTTGCAAGAATGTCATGGGGAACTTTGTCAAAGGCCTTACTGAAATCGAGATATGCTACATCCACAGTATTCCCTTTATCTATCAAGCTAGTAACTCTATCATAAAAAGAGATAAGATTAGTCTGGCATGACTTATTTTTGAGAAATCTATGTTGACTTCTCGTGATTACTGCATTACTTTCTAAGTGATTAGAAAATGCTGGCTTAGTTGTGAAAAAAATTGCTAGTGAAAAAATCTGACAACCCTTTAAATTGTTGCTGGAAAGCTGGTCCTGCACACAAGAATGAAATCAGTTTATGTTGTTCATGTCCTGTCTAAGCATCTAAATCACTGATAATGGGAGTTACAGGCCAATAATATCAGGAGGGCTGCACATTCCATCTAGGAATCAGTACGTAGCAAAGGATTTCATTTATCAGAGTTGCTCTTTGTTTTCCCCACAACACCTTGCCTTAATAATGAACGGTACAAGAACATTTTAAATCATGGAATGCATTAGAAGTGCTCCTGGACTAAGTTACATTACATCTGTGTGGCAATAACAACTTACAGACAACTCATTAAAAAAATCCTCCATTTGTCCTTGTACATCAGTTTCCCCAAAGTGTATACTGTGGCCCCTCCACATTCATAAGCATTTGGGATGCAGAACCCTCTTGAAAGTGGGAAAATCACAAATAACTTCCAGGGGAAAAGACAAGGGGATTGCTGGAGAGGGAGGAAGGCAACATACACTTTCCTTCTTCCCTCCAGAGCTCCCCCTTCCATCCCCTGGCCTCTGGCCCACTGTTGAGAACTCATGTGGCAGCAAAAGTAAAGAGGTTGGGGAGGAAAATGTGGGAGGGTAGCATGAGTGGCTTGTGAATAATCAAATTAGAATAATCAAACCCGCAAATATGGAGGGAGGACTGTATTTTATAGGCCAAACAAAGGCATTAAGGAGAAATATACTCTCCCTAAAATTATGTTCTATACTAGGATTTCTTCAGATGTGTGCAGTAGCAAAGAGACGTGCAAATTAAACTTCAATTTATCTTCTAATGAGTAGTTACAAGGTAAATCATACTAAAGGCAGGATAACGCAGTAAAGAAGAATCACATATTATGGTAAACAAATGCCTTTCACATTTAGGGGCCTAATTTGAAAACCCCCTGATAAACATTGCTTCTATTGTCACCCATGGATATCCTGATATTGATCTTTCACTTATTACTATGCTACCTATGTTAAATAATTTTCCCCTTTAGCTGTATAAGAGAAAAACAATATAAATTTGTTTAAAAAAACAACAACACAAGATGCTGTGGTTGTTCAATCTAAGTTTGTCTGCTGATTCACAGTTCTAACATTTACTATGAAATATTGTCTGCGAGATCTAGCTAATTCTTACTGAGGCAATAAATGTCAGTCCTGGCAGTAGAAGATCAGACAGCAAGTTGGACCTTACAGATGTTATTTCCCACCCCCCCCCGCTAAAAGAAAAACTTACTTAGAAAAAACTACATTAGCACCATCTTCCCTGACATCATCTTTCTATGTGTATGCAATTTTTGTACAGACTCTCTGCAGTCTAACGTTTTATGCAGCTCAAACACTACAAATTTACTATTTCTCTGAGAATTAGACTGGAGACTGACATTTTTAAGTGCTTTATAAAACAGTTAAATGAAATGTAGCAGAATAATGCTTGCAAAGGAGGGGGAGGAAAACCTGGAGCCCATATAAGCTAAGAAAAAAAAATTCTGTGTGCAGTAACAAGTAGTGC